>WUBL01000038.1:0-296216 GCA_011057905.1 Xylaria multiplex | reverse complement strand
AATAACAATAATAATAATAATAATAATAACAATAATAATAATAACAATAATAATAATAATAATAATAATAGCAGCAATAATAATAATAATAATAATAATAATAAAGCTTTACTATATTATAGGCCTTATGCCTAATAAAAAACTATTTTTATTATATATACCTAACTTATTATAATATAAACATATATTTAAACTGCTAAAAAGCCTTTAAAAAGCGTATATTAACTAATATACGCTTATAAAAGCTTTTAAAAAGCGCATATTTTAATATATACGCTTTTAAAAGCCTTTAAAAAGCGTATATTTTTATATATACGCTTTTAAAAACCTTTTAAAAAGCATATATATTCTTAATAAAGCTATCTTATACAAATTACTTAAATAAAAAGTATATTAAATAGTTTAGCCCCTAGTTAAAACTATACTATATTTAAGTGTAGTAACTATCGAAGGTAAAGCACGGCCAGTGTAGCAAAAAATCGCGGCCAGTGTAGGTGGGTTAAAGAAAACGTCTAATCGCCAAGTTGCCGATGGCCTCTTACGCAACCATCACCCATGCAACGTTAGTGCCCGTATTATAGGCGGCAACCGTCAAAACCGGGCAAAATATGCTGAGCATCTCGTACCATTCTGCAACATGTTTATATGAAAGGGCCTACCTACGACCCATATATCTTGTTTTGTAGATTCTCTTGTTTCGTTTTTTTTGTCGTCGTTGAACTGCCGGATCTTGGGGTTTCGTTTTCGTTTATACCTGGATCCTTTGGGTTTGAATTTACGGTATATTATGGAGACGCGACGCCGAATAATTAATATGAATGGAAAGCATACTCCAGGGAAGTGCTCAGTACATATGCTTAAGAATTGGGACTCGGCAATTTTCGTTTAAATGTGTGCGTGAGAAAGAGAGAGAAAAAGGCCACAAAAGGTCTGGTTTAGGGATCCAGAAGCGTAGAGAACGTCCAATTTGGCCAATTTTCTTTCCGAGACACTCCGAATAGGTAATCCCTCGGCCGCCAAATCTCAAAAGGGTCTCCTGTGCACGGATATATAGCCACGGTAGTTATATTATCATCCAGGAGTCCACTACACTAGCTATTACATAGTACACAGAAGCCGGGCTATTACAGAATCCGTGGTATTGAGTTTGTACGCCAATGATCTACTAACGATCCTGGTATCGGCAGAAGAATCCATGTTGGTTTGATCATATGTTATAAACATCATCCTTCCACTCAAGTACTCTTACTCTTTCGGTAATTCTAGGCTCACCTCGGCTGTCCTGAAACAATAAAGCCTTGATTTAATATCATAGTACTATTTATGTAAGCCTGGGGCTCATAAACATGACAATTATCTAGTATGGTGTATTACGGAACATTCTTTCTTTTGAGGTAATCACCTAGTCTAACAAAGAGCAACTTCGTAGAATATTCAGCATTATTGCCACAGTTCATACTTCTGGTTGCTCGGTAGTACCTATCGTCCTTGCATGAAAGAGAAAGTTCTGGCCTAATTTATATATGGCACGGGCCGAAGGCCTACTTTCAAGAATGATTATTTATTATTATGCTTGATAAATTTGATAGCCGTGTCTTTATCAGGAGTACAAAGTCAAGGGATTGACACTGGCTTCCGGGGTTAGGTCTCGTATAATTTCGTGGCACTCAGGACACTGCCCACAACTATAATATAGCATGTTTCCCATACACTATTTTGTAAGCCTTTGTCATTCTATGCGATGTTCCTCAATATTCTATGCGAGAGTTAATGTGTAGTGTGACATAGGCTTCATACTCACATATCCTTATCACGAAACCATATGATAACTAGAGCCTAGATAGCACGAGCTATATAGAGAGTGAACTGACTTAACAGACTCTACTAGCAGAGACATAGCGTCTTTCTTTGTGCAATAACAGTAGGTTGACACTAGGCGAACCAGCGATAAGAGTTGTGACACAAAGTCATAGAGATACGTCCACCCTAGAGAGGTAGTTTGTAATAAAAGATGATCACACAGAGCTTGATTGCCCTGCACAATTATTCAGCTAGTTCCCGAAACTAATGAGCGTAAGGATGTGTACATCTAATAGTAGCCCAGCATATACATGTTGTATATAAAGTTGAAAGCAGTCTCAAGTTACAGGCATAATTCTCCCTGATAAACTGTGGAAATCTTTGCCTTCCAGTCTTGCGTCTCTTCATAGGCTTTTGTAAGAAGTCTCTTAATATTCCTGTATAATAAAAAAGTGAATGGTATTTCGCCGTCTCGATTGCTATGGATATAAGTCACGCCTTGGTAGACCACAACTTAGAAATATCGACTACTTCAACACTAGTCACTTAAATCTATGACCTGTGAAACTCTCCCGCTTATCTATGATGTGGGAACTAATTGTCTAAGTATATAGATTAGGCACACTATCCTGTAATTTTGCGTGGGCTTTATTTTGTTACAAATTCCCTGTCATCTTCACACACATTGCCATGATGCATATATAAGGGGGTGATAAATCTCTATTATCATGCAAAAAACGTAATACTAACTAGACTGACACTTTTTTTTTTAACAAAATAACTTCTTTGTCTCGGAAGATGTGAGTATGATATTCTAGTAGGTGCGACATATAGCCTTTAACCTATCTCTAGTTCGTGCTAGTTATTGCATTGCTCCTTGTGTCCAACTATAGTATACATATAAACAGGCCTTTAGGTGGTAAAATAAGATCTCGCTCGATCTTTGATGTTTTGTCTCAACTGTCGCTGATATTTAACCGGAGATGTAATTCCAATATGAATACGTTATGAAATATAAGGAATCGGCTCGAGTCAACGGTCCCCACATTTCCATAAAAGTGATAATATAAACAACTTATAAATACTCCTCATGGCGGGAGATGATATCATTACCTAATAGCCGGTTTGTGCTAACAACTCACGGCACATTTTATTTAGAGAAGGCAGTGTCATGCCAACATCGTAATAATAGTTAGCAGGTATTGAGAGCTCGAAATTTCGCTATAGTAGTACGTCAAGGTTTTAAACATCTATCTCTCTAGGATAATATACTGATCAGTAGTAGAATTTTAGGTGCTTTAGTAGTGAAAAGCGAGGAGTAGACTAAATATCTCGGGACTAGATTATTACTAACAATTGTTTTGAGTAGAGATTGCTATTTTAGATTGTCTGAATCGATTAGATTAGGTGAATTGGGGATATAAGCTGTGGCCTGATGCTGCGGACTAGTATTGTAATTGCAATTCTCAATAATCCGCTTAAAGATCCGCCTCCATGAAGAATCGAAACCGACTTGAACTGAACAAACGGAGAGCAAAATTCTAATTGCTACTCACCGTTATCCTCGACGCTACAACAGAGCTAAAGGAACTCCAATCATTGAAACCCACACATGTCTACAAGCACTGTGAATAGTAGTCGTTTTGGTACTTGCATGTTGTGCCGGAAGCACAGCTCCCGCAACCACTCCAGTTTTTACCGGCGCACTGGCCATATTTCGCCGTCGTACAAGTCCCAGGACCCGAACCACCGCCAGGATTCGGAGGTTCTATGCCAGGGATAATATGTCAGTTAGGATACGGAAAAGCTTGAAGGGACAAATCAAAGAGAAGAATTCTAAGTGAAGGGAACGGCTTATGGAATAGGGATATTTCGTACTCTGTGGCTCCTGAATCAGAACAGGCGTGCCGGTTTTTGAGGTTTGATCGATGGAACAGATGTTGGCACACATTTGAGGCCTAGGGATTGGGGCGGGTATGGCCTCGGTGGTGTTGTAGACGAATTCGATCCATTGGACGTGCATCTCCGCCGTTGAATTCACCGTCATGTTTCCACTCCAGGTTCCTCCGTCACTCCATGTGTTGAAAATAACTTGGCTCGGATCTTTGGGTGCCTGAAACTGAATCGAGGAGACTAGCTTGCCATCTACGAGCCAACTGGTAGAACCCGGCGTCCACTAATTCTCATGGGATTAGCATTTTCTTCCTTAAAGGTTGGCTATTGTAGTAAGCTCTCGAACGTATGAAAATAATGACTTCGATATTGAAGCGCGAGTCCGCGTAGGGTATTCCAAGCTGCTCATAACGAGGAGAATGNAAAAAGAAGCCGCTCACATCCATACGATGGTATTGCCAGTCGCTCCAACCTAGTTTTGTAGGGACGCTAACGTTTCGTGTAGCTTGGGGGATATTCCCGTCGGCGTTCCAGCTCGGCTGATTAGTGTACTGAATGTACTGCACGGGATCATTTGTCCTGATTTCAAGGTCGGATTCCTGAACTTTTGATAGTAAATCATTATTACGAAAGGTGAACATGGCGGTGACAGCACCTGGATTCCCTCTAGTTCGGGCAAGCATACGGATAGACAAAAACTGATAGTTATAGGACCCAGACTCGATCTCGGCCGCGGATTGAAAATTATTGTGGCGCATGGTACGCATCACAAGGTATGTACTAGAGGTTGGGGCTCGGTCGTCGTTATGTTGAATATAGATATTATTCGGGGAGTTCACCATGAGTACCGTTGCGTCACTCCCCGTGACGTCCGAATTCCCACCTAACGTTGCACTGTTATTCCAATTCTGTATTGACCAAGTGTTGGTCCAATCTGGTGACAGGAAGTAATTATTCGTGACAGGTGCTTCCGTGTTTCCCTGGGCCGTGTCTATTGGGGCAGGCACGCGCGCATATTGAGACAGGGACCGAAAATCGAAGAACTTGTGGTTTCGAAAGTAGTGAGACGTCGATGTGTTTGTCCGGTAGCAGTTACATCTTGAATCCGTGACAAGAGGATAGTTCTGTGCCAATACAGGGTGAAATGAGAGGCCCATTACGGCCCAAACCCCATAAACGCTGAAAACCATCGTGATATCGTATATGCCTTGCCTACAATGGCCGGCTCCTTAGGGCGTTGCGTAGCGAGTGATGAACTTTGATGTGCTAGTGGTTACGGCGTGGCCGTTTCGCCGAGTACTAAGAACCGAAGGGGTCCAAAGCCTTAGTATATATATAACCTGTAATGACCTAGTATAACGCCTTAACTAAAATAATAATGCAATTGAATAAGATGATTCCATTGGTATATCGATTTCCCCCATCGTGGATGACGGCAGGGAAAATACCTACTGCGGGTAGATTGTCAGGATGCAGAGTAGCCAAACCAAGAGGCCGGATAAATTAGAGGCATGATTCAAATCCTTGGTGACCTCCCTCCCATACATAAATCTGTCGAGGTTGCTGCTGCCTCGGATGACGACGTCTTGGTCCCTCAAGGTGAAATGCTGAGGAGTGGACAGACTGAGGATCAACGTTGCATCTGTCTTTAGCTACGGTACTGGTGGTTCGTATATTGCCAATGTAATGCTACTGCTACGTAGCGAGCCAGTCATACAATAGCCGACAGTCTTTTACGATCTGGAGCAAGCATATTAAATTGCTAATCTGAATACGGGCAACGATGACAAGGAAGAGAGGTTGCTTTGGGGTTATGACGGGATCGGTTAAACATCCGGAGAAGCGATATCCTACCTACGCCTAGCATAACATGTCGGCTCCATTAGCGTATGGGGTTGCTGTAAGATCCCGAGGCCAAAAACGAATGACTAACATTGTAAGCAGTTGTATATGTCGATCATCTTGATTTCAGCTCTTGTGCTATCCTGACTCTTAGGCAAATCTACAAACAGCAGCCATAATAACAGAAATACAAAAGCTATATCCTTTACCTAATTACCTCTATAGCTGGGCAACAGAGCCAGTTCTTCCGGGTACAAGGTCCCAATTACATATTGCTAGTTGCAACAATGAAATTACTGTGTTAGATGGCTCTTAACATCCTTGAATAGTTTAGACATAAAATAACCAATTGACAGACAGAAAGGGAGATGGTCAAGGGGATTATTATACTCGGGCCTACAGAACTGTATGCAGACAAGTAGACAGGCGTGAGCTGAAAAGACTCTGTCTACAGGTTTTTGAGTCCTTGACCTCAATACCTACCAGGTACCTAAGCGTGTAAGATCTACCATGCATCAAGATTAGCGAGATGCCATGAGCATACTATGAAGTACCTAACATTAGGTACTAGGTAAGTATGCGCTAATGTACATAAGGTATGGACAGTTCCTGTGTAACATTATAGTATAGCGAATTCAATACATATGTAGATATACAAATAGAGCTTTAGATGCATCCCATCCCACATACCAGTATTAGATACCTATCTACATGTTATGTAGGTACCTAGGTATACCTTATAATGATCTAATATACCTAGTGGGTCAGATCTTGCTTACAAGCAGGGTACCTGGGTATGCTGATATATATAGGCAAGTTCCAAGGTACCTTTACTCCACTTTTCTCATGTCTCAATAACAGTTGGTACCTAGGCCAGAAGGTATAAGTGCACACACACAGCCTCAGGGTCTTAAAGTTGATACAACTGTTTGTCCATGTGCTTGCTACTTCTTATCTAGAGACAGGTAGCAAGAGACATCGAGGAAATGTAGGGAACTATACGGTAGGTACCTACATGCTTAGGTACTGTGAGCACTGCATGCAGTCTGAAGACATAGGTAGGTACTCAAGGTACTAAAACGCGTTCCAGAACGCGCCTTCTAGGATAGAAGGATGAATGTAAGGGGTGTGTGCACACAAACACACCGCGGAAANTTTTTTCTTCTAGATTTCACATGCAACTACTTATTTAAGTATCTAGCAAGGTCCTGAAATCCTCAACTTTCATCACTACCTCTACCCTATCTTTCAACTAGATACCTACCAGTTTGACTTGACGATAGAAGCCCAAGGACTCCCTTGCCCCTACCACCACCTCCCTAACAACGAATCCGATGCGAAACGGCAATTACTTCCCAACATGGAGACTTCTGTGAGTCCATCGGTGAAGCAGGAGCCTTCAAGCAAGCCCAAGACCAATAGAAAAGGCATTGTCAAGTCAGAGCCCTCGGATGTACCATTCATGGCCCATTTGCCGTCTCGAGATGCTGTCCAACCTAACCAGGACCTTCAAAGACTGCGCTCGAGCGAGGAGCCAGGCGATGCTGAACTCAACGAGACTGATTACCTCGAGCGCTTATGCAATAACGAGGCACTAGGAACTCTCGAGGCGGCTGTCTCAGTTGCCACCGGGCTCCTCGATCAGTTGCAGGATGCTCTAGGAAACTACACGGACGAAGAGGTTGACCGTTGGATTAATGAAATCACTGCTCTTCAGAGACGCACCGCACCAACACGCACTATCGTTGGTGTTGTTGGCAACACAGGTGCTGGCAAGAGTTCTGTCATCAATGCTTTACTCGACGAGGAAAGGTTTGTCACCCCCAGCCCCCCTTACTCCTGACAATCCACTCCACCTACTCTGCCCCCATGTGAAAAGGAGGTTGTGCAACAATTATCTAGAATCTCAACTACCAGGTCTTATTCTCCCCCTAGCAACACTAACATGGACTAGACTCCTGCCTACTAACTGCCTACGGGCGTGTACTGCGTCTCCTACTGAGATCTCCTTCAACTACTCGGATGACCCTCAGGAGCTTTACCGAGCTGAAATTGAGTTTATCTCAACTGCGGAGTGGACCCGAGAACTTCAAATCTTGTTCAGCGATCTATTGGATGATAAGGGCAAGGTCTGTCGCGAGGCCACTAAGACTGACAGTGATGCTGGCGTTGCCTATGCAAAGGTGAAGGCTGTTTACCCAAATAAGACCAGGGAAACTCTTGCCCAAACCAGTCCCGAGGATCTCGCTAGCGAACCCCGGGTCCATGCTATTCTCGGAACTACAAAGGTACTTAAGAAAGAAACGGCAAAAGAGATATATCTGGAAATGCAACATTATGTCGATAGTAAGGAGAAATTGACTGGTCCCATCAGCAAGAAAGGATGTGTAGATGCCGCTATGGAATATTGGCCGCTCATTAAAGCAGTTCGTATTTTCACAAAGGCAAACGCTCTCTCGACAGGTGCTGTTGTCGTTGACCTGGTATGTTTGGAAATTCTTTATTCTTCCCTTGTCCTTAGTTTACTCTATATGGGTTGCGCGTATATCGAAGTACGATTCCGCAGCTTTTTATGTTGTATACCCTCTATGCCGTTGAGCCGACATGAAAGCAGTTACATGTATGTGGCTTGGTGCTAATCGAAAACTACTCGTAGCCCGGTGTCCAAGATTCCAACGCGGCTCGAGCGGCCGTAGCGGCCAACTACATGAAGTCTTGCACGGGTCTCTGGATTGTCGCTCCAATTACCCGCGCTGTAGATGACAAGACGGCCAAGACCCTACTTGGCGATTCATTCAAGAGACAGCTCAAATATGATGGCACTTACTCTGCTGTGAGCTTTATCTGTTCTAAGACAGATGATATCTCTATCACTGAGGCCGCTGATAGTCTTGGTCTTGAAGCTGAGATATCCCATTCTTGGGAAGCCGTTGAAAGGATAAAGGAAGCCGAAAGCTCTCTCTCGAGTGGGATTTCTAACCTAAATAAGGCTAAAGTGGTGCTTGGCCGACAACTTGATGGGTGTGAAACTGAGACCGATCGGTGGGAAGACCTTGGTTCCCAATTATCTAGTGGTGAGATCGTCTACGCACCACCTAATTCAAAGAAGCGACGACTAGGTACGCGGCTCCTTGGAAGCCGGAAGGACCTTAGATCCGACATAGATGAGGATTTTGACGCTTCTGATTCTGGTCAGAGTGATCAGGGAAACTCACAGTCAGAACAAAGCCGCGTACCCCTCACTAAGGAGAACATTGAGGAACAGATATCATCCCTTAGAGCACAGCGAAAAAAGATACGAGGAGAGAGGCAATCACTTGATATCGAGATGGCTAGACTTCTTCAGGAGATTGAGGAAAATAAGACTAAGCGAGATAAAATTCTAGCAGATTTCAAGGCCATTTGCATCCAGGGTCGCAATGATTATTCGAGAAGTGCCATCAGGCAGGACTTCGCCATCGGAATAAAAGAGTGGGTCCTCATTTCATGAGTAAACCCCCTTTCACTGCGAGCCCATTCACTCCATTCTTTGCAAGCACTTTCAGCTTCTAGCCGCTAATGGTACTCTAGAATGGACCAAGAAAATGCGGCAGAGGAAGATGATGCAACTTTTGACCCTGATCAAGATACACGGGATTATGACAAGGTCGCCCGCAGTCTTCCTGTGTTCTGTGTCAGCAGTCGCGCTTATCAGAAGCTCAGTGGAAATCTAGAAAAAGATGACTTCCAGAGCCATGGCTTCCCATCTATAAAAGATACTGAAATTCCGAAGCTACAGGAGCACGCTAAGAAGTTGACTGAAGCTGGTCGCATGAGCCATTGCCGCCATTTTCTGAATGATTTATCTCGGCTAATCAATTCGATGAAACTGTGGTCTGTGGACGACAGTACCGGATCAAATCTGACGGATGAAGAGAAGAATGAGGAAGAGACCTACCTGAAAAAGCTGCTGAGCCATCTGGAAGAGGTATGTTAATTTGTCACATCCTCGCTTATTCCATTGTGACCGACCAGTACATGTACGACCCTGTATTTGAAAACAGCGATGCAATTGTTGGTGTAGCCAAGTCGCGTAACTCAAAATCAAAGATCAGTGTCCCTGGCAGTTCTAAGCGTTTAAAGAAATATGACTTCGTGATGCTGTGACCTGCCCAGACGCCATTAACTCTAATTCTATAGGAACTTGAATCATTACTCAAGCTGTCGGCAGTTTCTATTCGGACTACTCTTCAGGAGCACATTTGGGACAGTATCAACGAATCAATCCCCATGGCAATCGAAGCCGCTCCGGATACTGCTAATTCGTGGGGTGAGTGTCGGGCTCGGGGTGGCCTATTCTGGTCAACATACAAGGCAACAGTTCGCCGCCAAGGAGTTTACAGTGGTGCTTCTGGGCCACGAGACTTCAATCAAGAACTATTCGATCCGATCTCTAGAAGCCTAGCAACTGGTTGGGAGCGAGTTTTTCAACGCCGGCTTCCGGCAATATTGAAGGACTTGGCGAAAAAGGGAACAGAGATGCTTGAGGTTTTCCATCAGACTGTGAAAGCCCGAGTAGAGCAGCGCCGTATTCATGTTACCGGTCTGATTACACTGTCGAGCCAAATTCAGGCGCATACCCGAACTATGCAAGCGCTGCCAGACACCGTATATGCCGAAATCACTGAATCACAACGAGAGGCTAGCCGCCAATTTACTCCTGCTATTCGCGGTGCGATGATGGATGCTTATATTATATGCACTAATGAGAGTGGTACGGGCTCGTATTTGCGGATGAAAGAGGCGATGGCCGAGCATGTCGAGACTACTCGCCATTCCATGTTTAGTGAAGCTACCGAAGCCGTGAAAGAGACCCTTGGGGCGATGTGCCGGTCCGTGATGGAGGTGAGGATTTGCCGGGCCTAGCCCTGCCCGGGATGGTCAGGTTTCTACTTTTGCTCGATCCTATATCATTACTTCCGAATATTCTAATTGTTTTCCAAATAAGACAGCTGCTTACTTGACTCCTGGGTAGAATATCGGCGACTCGATCCAAGTGATCTTTGATACAATGTATATGGAATACATGCGTACTTTGGGTAAGTAACTATCATTCATGCACATATATATGTATCACTAACGGAAACTTAGTGGGCCGTGAAGTAGATCAATCCAGAAAAGTGTCCCGCGAGGAACTTGACATGCGAAACCGTGTCCACAAAATCTTGATTAGTGGTGATAAGTTGTTCGCTCCTATTTTGGGCGAGTCTAGGGCTAAAGTTCTGGATAACACGGTTACCAGTAATGGGGGTTTGAATATCTCCGATGACACAGTCACAGGTGACCATCAGGATATGAATGAGCTGATGCGAGCCAACACTTGAGAGCGGGGCTTGACCAGTGAAGCCTAGCCTGATCCCTCTGCGCCTGAAGACGAATTTCCAGGTTTCTTGGCCTTAATCAAGAAGGAAGGATGAAAACGGAGCGAGATACCCTTTTAGAAGGATAGGGTGTGTAGGGCTAAAGATACGCCCGAATTATGAGCTACTAACTAGATCTCTCCTTGCTTGACATGAGGATGTGAATGATAGCCAGATATTTGTAACTTCGGGGCTGGACCTCAAGGCACAGAAATTGGCAAGGTAATTACGCAAATAGGGGTGGATCGAAATCGCCCGCTTATAGTNAAAAAAAAGGAAGCCCATACAGCTCTCACTAGAATGAATATAGTAGAGTTTCTAAATCATCGAGTATTCTGACGAAGACCCTTTGATTGGTAAGGTAGGTACATTGAAATTGGCGAAAACGTCGACCTAGACACCATTTTATGGACCTCACCCTCCCTATATAATAATACCTATTCTTCGAAATCATGATACAAATACGACGAAGGAGGGTGATGGCCAAAAGTAGGCAATATTTCCCCCATTATCTCTTGCCCGACAAACACCCAATTCATTATTTGACCCTCAGGTGGAGAGCCCCGATGTGATGACGGGCCTCCACAATGTATCTTCGATCCAACCAAATACCAATCTAGCAGATAAAAGGACCCGAACTCTCGTAACATAAAAAACACCAGGTCGAAGTATCCACTTCAAGCCAAGTGTGGGTGGAATCAAACTTGTCCCCTATTCATCTCATCATGCGACGCCGATAGGTATGACACTGTGTCGGACCTGTCCATGACCTCCTTCATATTCGGCACCTCCCTCCTAGCTGGCTGCTGGTGTACGTGGGCCATGTGCGCCTCGTAATGCGGACCCGGCTCGTACGGCGGGCTCGGGATGTCCATAGAAGCATCAGGAGGATGTGGTGGATATGCTCCAGGGTTGTCGGCTGCGTTCTCCGAGGACGGCCTCGTAGAATCGCCACCGCCGCCACGCACACCCGGGACATAACCCCTATCCTCTTGTATGAGCTTCTCCTTCTTTCTCTCTCTACCCTGCGTCCTGGCGCGTGCGTACTCTCCACGCAAAGCCGTCAGGACCCAAATGACCCAAATGATACCGGAAACGATCGCATATATGACGACGGGGGTCCCGGTGGTGCCTGCGAGTGCGAAGCCGAGACCTCCGTTGATGATGCCGAGGGTGATACCGAAGCGTCCGGCCCAGAGATGGACGTGAGAAATCCAGGTACGTCTCTTGAGGACCTTGAAACGAGAGTGATGCACGATGCCGAAGATAGGTTGGAAGAATAGCACAACGAGGAGAACAATGCCGATAATTGGATGCGCATTCTTGCCCGCTATGTCCAACAACCCCTCACCGGGGCGAATGCGCATGATATTCACCAGATACAATCCTAGGCCTGCAGCAGCTATGTACAGCGCGTACGCTAACACCTGGATAAACCCGTGCGAGAATAGTGATCCCCTGCCGGGGACGACACGCATGAGGATAGCGCCGAGGGGGAATAGGAACCCGAATGCGATGGCGGCGAGGGCCCCGTGAGCAACGGGGAAGTTCATGACACTTGAGATGTCGAAGTCGCCCGTGGGGAACCCGGGTACTGATCCGAAGCTCGGGGAGAATCCCCCGTTGCCGCTTGTAGTGGTGCTGCCACCAAAACTCCCGTTGTCGTCGCCGTTGTTTCCATTTACATTCCCATTTCCGTTAGTGCTCGAGCTGGAGCCGGTATTGCTACTGCTATCGCCATCGCTATCGCCATCGCCATCGCCACCACCACCGCCATCGGTACTACCATTGTCATTGCTACTGTTGTTGCTATTGTTACTATTGTCATCATTGTTACTATTAGGATTGGAGCTGTACGGGTTGCCACTGCTGCCCCCATTTCCCCAGTCGCTCATACCAACCCCAGTCGGCGGGCCCTGGGCATGAACGCTCGTTGCTGCTAGGTAGTGGGTAGGCGATAGTTAGTCTCTTGGTGTTTTGATCCCTTCTGTGAATGGAAGGAAAGCAAGGTCCAAAGAAAGACCTCTGAGTCGGAGTCTTACCTAAGGCGACGAGGCCAAAGAGCACCGCCGACGTTCGTATCAACGCTGTGGTTTTCATGATGCCACTTATAACCTGGCGCTAATTCAGGGAGTCAGGGTCGGTGTACGTTGGCCAACTCGTTCCTCCATGCGGCTTTTACCTAGGATCGACAGATTCCTGACTTCGGTCTTGGTGACGATGTGAGGCAGTGGAATTGTATATATCGATTCCGTTGGGAATATGATGGATCGCTTTCGTCCCCTGAAGCTGAATTATAGACACCTCATCGAAATCCAGGGGGATATTCATTGCACTAGGTTGTTTCCGAGGGAGAGGAAACGAGAAAAGAACTCTCCGCTTTCCCGCACCCAACGACTAAAGGGCACCCATCCCTCTCAACCTGAACTAATTGCGGTCCAGATCTCAGTGATGACGCAACCTCATTATTATTCCCGCGCAGTACAATACCTTCGAGGACTTGCGCCCCGGACTAGGGGTTGGGGATGTTGCGTGTCGCTTTGGGGGCGGGCGGCGGCTGCATAGGGCACGCAGCAAGACCTTCTCGGGACCGAAATGCTGTTGCATGTAAGCACAACCGAAGCGTTGGGCGAATGAACTGGGACGGGCCCCCTGTTTCAAAAAGAAACGAAATGTATTAGAGGGACGAATCGGGGTAATCGCCCCCTTTCGGTGCCGACTACACCACGCTGTCCGTATCAGCTCAGCTCTTGATATGTCGCCACACGTCGTACAACGCATGTTATACATGCCTTATTAGTTGGACTATATACCTTCTTGCTGCTGTGAGAAAATATAGAATATCTTGCCTAGCAATCATACTAATCTACATCTTGAAGCCTAATTCGCCGAACTCTGTTACAGGGCCCCTCGTGACGGAGGTCAGACAGAAATCCTGTTAATGCAGCGCGAAGAGCAACATCCACTTACACATTCACATTTACTAGCCGACCATTTCTCCGTTTCTTACCTCTTCTCTTTGGAAAGGGCAAGTCAAACCTGGGTTCCAAACGGTCAAACTGATAGGGAAACCCTATGAACCCATGAAGTCCCGAGCCCACCTCGTACTTTTTGTTATTATCGTTTCCTCTCCCCGCCACTTAGCCCCCAAAACCAGACAAATGCTATTGCGCACACATGCTAAGCTGCTGGGTAGCAACCTCGTATCATCTCTATACCTGCGTTGTAGAAATAGTAGCTTAGTTTACACGTCTATGCCGCTCTATCAACTCTTTTCAGTCCAAAAACTGGATGCCACCCTGCTCTGTGTTCGAGGGCGAGCTTCTTGGGTGCTGGGCCCATATATTCATGTTATAGATAGATATACAGATGCAAAATTCGCTAGGTAGAATGCAACGGGTGACCCCCAACGCCCAGTAGAATTGTGAGTGATATCTCTAATCATTTACTAGAAGATCCCAAACATGCACCACGATGCTCAACGGTCTAGTTGTGGAATATATAGTCTCCTAGGTTTGCCTGTTCACAGACGAATACCCGAGCCTTCAGACACAGCCTATTTTATTGTGAACTCACATATCTATAGAGAAATTCCCGTAAACAGAATTCACCCTTCTAAAGTCTCGTGGCGTCCTCTGTGCCGACAACCATATTGAACATGCCCATTCTACTTATAAGGACGCATTGGAAATGCTGGGTAAGTGTCAAATAATCCCGACTTGTGATAATGCGATTGGCACAGCTATTAATTTCCTGTGCCCATATACATAGTGTAGACGAATCAACCGTGGCGCCGTCTAGAGGAGTCTTGACTCCCACGCTAGAAAACAAACATAGGAGAGGGAGACGAGTCATCAATTAAACATACACGCAGAGGCACTGTTCATCAACGCGGGGTGTATTCATTAAGAAACTTGTCCGATCACAAGGCGCGCGTGTGCAAACATAAAAACTTGAGCTTGTGACTCCACCAAGGCCTGTCCGAGCATAACCATCTATTCCATGATCCACCACCCCCAAATTCGAGGTGAACTGCACGAAAACCTCCAACCATGTACTTGAGTATGCCGAAAGGGGTATATTGCAGGATCCACGAGCTGAGGCGAAGACGGCGAAGCATTTGAAATGGGCGCGCAGCGGCGATAACACGAAATTACTAGGCTTTCGCGAGTAAACAGTAGCGACACCCATTAAGCTCCATGTCATCAAAGAGAAAAATACTGCCAGATTGCCTCTAGAGAGACGAGATATCGATCAGGTCCGAGCAGGCCGAAAGAAGAAAAGAAGAAATCATAAAAGGAAATCGTCGGCGTCTTAAGTGCGATTCATCATTTCACCCCAGAGCGCCAGCTTTTTAGGTGCAACATGACGTAAAAAGGCAACGCAACCAGACAGTACTAAGCGCCGAAATTCAGTGCTTGACTTGATCGCAATGACTTGAAAGTCTCATGACCATAAGAGCAAATTCATAGACGGCATCAAGACGTTCCATCGGACCATTCGAAAATCAATGCAGCAAAACCGGAGATATCGATGCATGGGTCAATTGACCAGGCCGTAACGCCAGAAACGCAGGACGCCGGGATGCAAAATGTGCGAAGGATGATCACTATTACACAACGGTTAGCCCGGTATGAAGCTGAAAGGCAGCTACGCCGCTTGACAAGCTCAACATACCTGAGGTCCAAGCCCACCAGGAGGACCCTGATGAGCACTACCACCGAAAGAAGCACCACCAAATGAGCCGGGACCTGCGGGACCGGGTGGACCGGGGGGAGCGGGAGGACCAGGGGGGCCTGGGGGAAAGTAGTGGGGAGGAGGGGGTGCAGGTCGATAAGGAGTTCCAACACCAGAGTTGTTTTGAGATCGGCCCCAAGACAGGCGGACGCGCGAATTGCCGATGGGATAGCCTTGCATTTGATTAATGGCCATCTCCGCAGCATGTCGATGAACAAATTGGACGAATCCGCAGCCCTTTCCTGGAGGGATTTTCACATAGGTGATCTCTCCAAATCCTTGGAAGAACGAACGTAGTTCGTCCTCAGTGACATATCCAGATAAACCACCAACAAAGACGGTGGTGTTATTTGGGTCAGTAAACTGGTTCATTGTCATTGGGTTGAATGTTCCAGCAGGCTGGTACCCATAACCTTGTTGAGGCTGGGCCATCCAGGGGGCACCACCGCCCATTCCACCGTGAGGCGGAGCCTGGGGAGGAGGAGCCATCTGCTGAGCACCGCCATACTGGCTGTAGTGATTTGCTTGGTGACCACTATATTACGTTGAAATCAGTACGCTGAAATTCTGATGTACATGGAATACATACCGGTTCTTGGGAGTCGCAGGTGACACGCGCATTGGCCTATTACCGCAATATACGCCTTGCATCTCCGTCAGTGCACGTTGCTGGTCCTCTTCGTTTGAGAATCGGACGAATCCATAGCCGCGTGACTGCCCAGTTTGCTGGTCTGTCATAATTTTTGCCGACTTGCAGGACGGGAACCGAGCCTGGAAGAGAGCAACGAGGACAAATTCATTTACTTCGTGCCCTAAGTCGCCGACAAAAATAGAGTACTCGGGGCTACGATCGTCGCGGCGATCGACTAATCCTCCACCGGAAGCCCAATTGAGACGGAACACTCGATCAGTGTTTGGGATGGGAGTTCCATTTAGTTGGAGGGCCTTTTGAGCTCCTTCGGGAGTGGTGAACTCGACGAAACAATAACCTGCATTACTGTATTTTGTTAGCTGTAATAGCAAATGACCATTTGAATAAGTATAGTTTGGAAGTAAAGTGGTGATTACGAGCGGGGGTGAGATGAGGTTTGTGTGAAGACATACCCAGAGTGTCGATCGCGAATAATTTTCACTTGAACCGTCTCATTCATAGCCGATGAAAAGATGGAGCGGATAAAAGTTTCATCCATCCAGCCAGCAAGTTCGCCCATCCTACAAATTGTTAGTGAAGATAAACAATACCGTTAAATGTTGCTCACTTACCACAAAGTTTGGCGAGCAGAGTCGGTCTGAAAACCTGGGGCAATTTCACCACCACCTTGCCCGTTGGTAGGGGGGAGAGGAAGACCTGTGGGGTTAACACCAGGTGCCCCCTGAGATCCAGTGTCGCCTTGCGATCCGGAACCGTTTGAGGCCGGCTTGCCGTTATAAGGATTGAACCCATCCATGATGCCTATTTTCCAGGTCAGCGTGAAAACACACTAGTATTCGAGCATGTGAACAAGGCCTAGAGTAGGAGGAATACTAGAAACGTGTATAACAAAGACGGATAGAAAGGCTGACTCAATGTGTGAGCGAGAAGAGAAAGCATCATGCTTACCTAGTAGAAATGAGCGGAAAGAATGAGGTATTTGGAGACGATATCAAAAATGTTGAAGCTGATGCATATGTAAGTGGATTGACAATAACAACAGAAAATTCAATGAAGAACGGGGCAAAGGTGTTGGATTGTGTTGGGCATGATGAGCATCGTTGATAATGCTTTTAGTACAACGTTGTACGGAAGGCTGGAAAACGCGATAAGCCATCCGTGCGTTCCTCAACATAGGCATGTTCTATGATGAAGATGATTTAGGAAAAGCAAGCCTGGAGGGCTTACATAGGAGAGGAATCCCGTATTGAGAAGCGTAACAGAATGAGCAGTCCTACACTTGTTAGAACAGTACCATTTGCCTTCTGAACCTGGTAGACAGCAGGGTAATTCCGGATAATTGAATGCTAGTGGTAGAGGAAATTTACTAAAACGATCCAAGGCAAATTGGGGATGCTGGCAGAGTCTAGGCGACGTGCCGATGGATAAGTAGAATGATATTCAAAGTGTATACTTGTGGGTTGACGAAAAGGGCGTAGAATGGTGAAGTATCAGGGATACACAGAAGGGACGCCAGTGAATATAATTGTGTAGAGTGAATGACCTGAAGAATACCGTACCTGGAATACACTTTGATGCAAGAGACGAAGTCTAGATGATAAGAACCTGGGGGTATGTATTTTGTTGAGGTTGGGAAATAGTTCAGGATGAGCGAAGACCGTGTAGCTCGCAGGAAGTGCCTTCAAGTGTTAAGATACTTAGTCAGCACATCGACATTAAAAAGTAACATCTTGCAGTTGCAGCTCGATTTCCAATGTCAAAATGAAAGGTTCCGACGACCTTAGGGATAGGGGTTAAAGCTTTGGTTGATGATCGGGGTATTGGATTTGCTGTACACAGGAAGATTTGGTCTATATGATTGTCAATTGCACTTGCAATGACGATTATCCGTACTGTGATGAAATGGGGAAAGATTGGGAGGAGGGGTTGGGCAGTGATGCTGGTACACCTATCAAGGAAAATCCTTTTCAATGGTAATATACATGACCGTTATAGCATTCAAACCACTTGATGTAGGCTGGATTTCTTCGCCTCGTATTGAGATGAGTGGAAATGGGGTTGTTTCTGGGGGCTTCCCACTTAATCAATGTACGTTGGTGTGTGTAGGAACTTGAAATGAGGCATCCACTCCTAGGTGAGGCTTATTGAATAAGACAAGGGATAATATTGGAGCCTAGCAATGGATGTGTTGTTGGGGCTGAAAAGAAATCGAATTGCTTTGATTTCGAACTCCATCCTCACACATGAGAATAACGTATTGCGATGGGGGTAGTGGTAAACGTGTTTTGGACTCACCTGGCGGAAACAGACCAATTGACTGATATCCAGATCGTGCAAATCAGAGATCAGCAATCAACGCCGACGCCCAAAGTCCGAATGCAGAATTGAACGCAAACGACAGCAATTGGAGTCGAGTCTAAAGGTCTAAGATTTTCCGTTCCCCCAACCGGACACAAGGGGATACTGATGAAGGAGATAAAACCGAGAGGTCAAGCCGTGACTAAATCTAAGCGTGGGTACTGAATAATGTGTAACCTGAAAGTCTGTATAAGCATAATTTTACTACCGAAAACAGTGTTCATCCAGTGTTCGAGATCCTTTGTTGTCCACTTTGACATAGATTTTCCACTGCAGTCGAGGTCATAACCTGGAAAGGTTGTTGAATAGTAACAACAGCACCCTGATATCGCAAATAATGTTGAAAATCTGGTATGTGCTTGAAGTTAAAAAGCCGGCGACAGGCGCTGTTGCTACTGATTGGTTCAGATCGTGTGAATACTCGTGTGAATAATTGGCATGTATATTCGACGAACGGTATATACACCGGGATATATGCCGAGTGCTTCACAAAGTGGAATGATTGCGGTAGCAGGATTGAGCTACTACAGTCCCTGGTAAGGCACTAAGATAGATGTTAATAATCGGGGATCGAAAACGAAGTTAGCAATTGAAATAGGCATTGAAAGAATATGGATGAATAAAGGAATCAAATATAGTAGGATGAGGATAGCCTGGCGAGTGACAGCACCGCAAGAGGAAAGAAGATTACTGCTGATTGATGATTATGACTAGAGGGATATAGGATATCGGATCTAGCAGAAAGCAGAGGCGTTTACTTACCCTGAGGTGACCACAATTGGAATTCTCAACCTAAAGATGCCGAGGGAAATTTTTAAAATTTCCCTCTACCCTCACCATAACTACCGACAGTTTCTGATCCTTTGTACATTTCCCACGACTGTCAAGTTTTGGGGGGCCGGTGAGACAAGTCTATAGTTTATGGGGTAGTCAAAAGTGAATTTGGCCACCGTAACGATTAAACGATTCCTGAATCGAGGCGAGTCGTTGAGAGTTTAGCGTAGGAGAGCGCTAAGTAGTTCAGCCATGCTCATAATCATTGTCGTTGACCGGAGATCCGTGGTTGACAACCTGGTGCAACCCAAACCAGCAGTGTATCGACCCGACTACTTTTCCGGAGTGACTAGGTAACATCGAGCCTGTTCAACAGTCGATTGATTACACAGCACAGATAATTGGGATGAGGTGATCGGAGAAGGGCGCATCGGATGCATAATAGGCCGACTCATGTACATTGATAAAGTTTCTTTTCGGTAGCTCCAGCAGAATTGCCAGGTTAGACTTTGGGCGAGAAATCGAATGCCGGGATGCGGCGCGGTAGGTTCGCAATAGACACTCGACGTGAGGCCACTCAATTGATTATCCAGTAACTGCTTTTGATTTGCGCATCGGGTTTCTTTCAAGATGTAGTATACTGCACAAGAAGCTGGGGATGATAGATGGGTGGAATCGCGCGGATGGTAGGTGGGGTTTAGACACAAGGCGAACTTTTGTAGACTCTAGTAATGCGGTCAAGGTTCGCCGCGAATACGAATCCCTAGCGAGGGGAATTGAACGAGATATCTGGATCGCGGGATTCCAACGAAGCGATGCCGTGATGTGGTAGTGAAACACTTTAGCCTCAGCAGTCACCTTCGGATCCGGTGGTGGGTGGTAGTGGATAGGGCAACTAGAGCTAGCTTCGATGACGCAGTTTGGGGGCAAACGGTCCGATGCCGATCATGGCCCCAAGCAGACGCGCCATTGGACTCGCCGCCTCGACACACAGCTGAATGAATTGCTGAAATGGAGACGGGCGCGAGAGCAGCGATAAATGGTGGTCGCGCGCGACCTTGAGAATAGTGCTTTGGAACTCGAACACTGGAAGAGCATGCATAGAAGAGAGAGAGGTGCAAGAGGAACGAAGATGAAAAAAAAGAGGGCAACTTACTTTTGGGCACCAATCGGAACAGAGTAGAAAGCAGCAGGGACGTAGTAGGAACCCGGGACAAACTCCAACGAGGATCGATGTCACAACGCAATTGTCTTTTTGCCGATAGAATAAAACGACTCTCAGAGCTCGATTTGCCCGTGCGATAATGTGCTTAAGGACTAGAATGTAATGACAAGAAAAGCCGGGCGGATCTCGGGTCTGGGCAATGATGCGACAATCGAAGGATGGAAAACCGAGTTGGCCGCGCACGCGCACACAAAATACAACCAGACCTGGTACGAAAGGATGCTCTTGACACCAGCGCGCAACCGACGAAACCGAGAGAAGTGGGTGGGTGGAGGGGATGTCACTTGTGAGATTAGGGTTNGAGGGGGGGGAGGAAGCGGAGGCGAAGGGGATAGAAGAGAAAAAAGGACGAGGGGGAACTGAGTGAGTGTAGTGTAAGAGAGAGAGAGAGAGGAGAGAATAAAACACGAGCAAGAAACGCAAAAAGCAGAGACAGGACAACGATGGTGCTGGTTTGGTTTGCGGGTTTTGGTGTGGATGTGTAAGTGGGAAAAAAAAAGATTGAGGGTGGACTGGACTTTGGGGCTAGGTGGTGGTGGACTGGGGCCCGAAGGTTAAGGTATGGCGGACGCACACACGGTAGTACCTAAGACCCAAGGTAAATAGGACGGTACGAGAGGTGCACATGTACTACATGTGACCTTTTAGGGGAGGCCCTTTTGGGGGAGAGCCCTTTTTTTTTTTCATGAGCAAGCTTGGGTAGTACCTAGGTAGGTACTTAGGCAGTAGGGTAGTGTATGTAGGTACCGACATGTGGGCATACCCTTAGGTAGAGCTGGTACCTAGGTAGTGGGTAGTGGGTAGTGGGGAGAGGGACCGCGAGGGCTGCGAGGGCTGCGAGGGCTCTAGTGTATTTCCCCATTAAACATTAAACCTGCACGGCCTGTGTACTGCCTGTGTTATGTCTTGCTGATAGCCCCAAGAAGTTCCCATACTACTACTAATACCTTAGTACTAACGTGGGTAAGCTCTAACTGTAGCTGTGGCCTAGGTATTAGGTAGCCTCTCTAGCAGAGCCTGCCCGAAAAACCTTGGAAGGGCATAGGTGGGGATTACCTTAGTACATGCCCAAAGAGATGTAGCATGCAAAGATCTAGTGCAGGTGCCTGTAAGACACACACTCATCACTATACCTCAGTAGAAGCCCGAGTACACATGTACCTAGCGAAAATACTACATGTATGTAAGTACCTACGCGGACTACTATACACGTAGCCATCATCTCTTGTAGATAGCCAGCAGCTACCTCTCTTATCAGACTTGCTTCTCATCTTGATTAAGAGGTAGGTAATTCAATTATATCAACCGTGCACAGCTAACCGTCTACTACTACCTCTTA
Organism: Xylaria multiplex; assembly: GCA_011057905.1. Lineage (NCBI taxonomy): Eukaryota > Fungi > Ascomycota > Sordariomycetes > Xylariales > Xylariaceae > Xylaria > Xylaria multiplex. The sequence goes on along the minus strand of WUBL01000038.1, from coordinate 274,197 downwards.
CATACCTTGTAGTAGGTATCTGTCCTGCATGGTAGGTATGAAATCATCAGCACAGAATGGATATTTCTTTGACTCAGCACCTAACAGAACGTTCAATGGAGCTACCCACACGATAGCTAACTTAAAGTAAATTTATATAAACTTTGACTTACGGGGTTCGTAGCAATGGATACATACATGTTTGTACATATGCACGTGTACGTACATACATTGCCTACACAGGTACCCCCTATAGAAGATGTACTATGTAGGTAGTACCATGAGGTTTATGTACTAGAAGAGGTAGGATACCAAAATTGTACCGGCACACAAGGTAGACAGGAGCGCTCGGCATGTGCCAACAGATCTCGGAGAAGTCTTGTTTGGATATGGAGTGTCATATGGTGTGGTCGTCATCGCGGGTGCGTCATCAACCAGCATTGCACTGTATTAGGCAACTAACGATATAGGCGCGTGTGCTTTATTTACTGCTTAGAGGTAGACACCTACAACAATCTATCGAGGTAGAGCCTCTTTCAATATTCTGGCTCATGCAGGTCTAGTAAGCTAGCCAAATTACATGCATCTATTTTTTTTGGTCTTTTCTTGTAGTGCTCTCCTAATTTGATGGGAACGAATACGGATGACCGCCTATTATTATGTGTTACATACATCCATCCAACCGCTTTCGTGCAACAATTATGTGTTTTCTCCCCGTAACTATCCGCCTTAGCTGATAGTTCAACCTGGAGAAAATGTTGTAGGTACCTGTGGCAAGCTGGGACAGCAAGAACCTAAAAAAAATTCTTACGTCTGTGCGTGTGCATTTTGGGGGATTCCAAGTCCCCTGTCTAGCGTCTTTCCAGAAGTCTGGCATCATTCTATAGTACTCAGCATACCACTAATAGAACACAACAGGCATGCCATGTATACTAGTGTAGGAAAACGCGTACTAAGGTTAGTGTAGTGTACTAGTAGTAGGGTGCTTAATACGTCTCCGGTCGCATGGGATTGACTCGCTTAGGTTTTGCTTTAGGCCCTTGAATGCCACAAACCCGGAGTTCTTGTTAATTAGGTAGGTAGTTAATAAACAGCTGGCCTTCAATAGGTGCTCAGGTAGTTTTATCGAGAGAAACACAAATGGATGGAGACATGGAGACACTACATGAGCCTCCCCGGGGTCAGGCATCCCTAACCCTCAATTAGTACATAGTACACTAACTTACCTAGTACATAGGTAGTATATCGACACTTGTAATTTGTGGCCTGCAAACTTGGGTCCAACAAAATCCAACGTGGGACCCATGCTTGCCTTATGACGAAAGTGGTCACCTTGATTGGCCTAAAGGGCGAAGGGAATCGATCCAGCCTTTACTTGATCGCGGATAACAAGCATAGCCGGTTTTGCTTGCGCTTTGCTTGCGGTCTCTTGGCATCGGATTTATGGGAGAGCTACTCATAGTAGTTTGTATACTGTTAGTACAACATCTGGATAGCCGACATGTCAATTATTCCGGTCCTACGTTATTTACAGATGTCTGCATGTTACCCTGTGCACCCAACTAATCTTAAGGAATTCGTCCATTTTTCGTTTCTTACGTGCATAATGACTTTTAGCTATTGCGTAGATAGTCCGGGGTTTCTCCTATGTAGCCCAGAAATGAGCTAAAAGCGAACATCACATGGTGAATCCTATATAGAGGAGTTTTTAGTGTTAGGTTAATGCAGTTAGGGCCCAGGGAGATGGTTCCAATGTGTTCCGATGGCTTGCCACTTATAACCGAGCCACGGCATTCACGACCATCACAACATGTAGTGTACATAGTAAACTTCTACGTGGGGCAAGGAGGTCTTCTACATCAGAAATATATACGTTGGTAGTTGCTAGGTTGGGGAATACGCTGATCTACATAATCCCTACCAGGCACCAATCTATAAGTACAAGTAGTTGTTTCTTCGCGTGCTAGGTTATTTGCCTAGAACCTAATACCGAGAGAGGCAACAGGGTGCTTCATGATATCAATCCCGATCCACCCTCGTTGGCCTTGATCACGACGAGACGATTAGTAGGCTTATGCCAATACCTAACATAGCGCACCTTTCCATCGGTCAAGCGACGACGCTCTATTACACTTTTAGGGGCCTCTCACAGTGTCAAACTGTAATTAAGTACAGTGTATAGGCAGGGTACTGATGCCAAACTTGGCCTCGCGAGGATTAAAATCCACTTCACGCTAGGTCTCGAGTGCTCTTTTTTTTGTCTTGCTCATGGTTTTCCGATTCTCACTTAACTATGAAATGCCTACGATTTCCCCGTATCGATATCGCCCGCGACAATAACCACGCCAAAGAATAATGATTTATTCGTATGACTTTGCGGTGATGTGAGCAACGATGGTATGTGATTGTACCTCACTTTCGTCATATAGCCAGGGGGCTCAGCATATTCCCCACCTCCCCACGAGTCAATGGTGTTGTATACATAGTAACTGTGTGTTAGAGCTGATTAGGTGAGGGAATTTGTCCTGGATGCGTGGGCGGAACGACAAACAAAGGTTCAGTGTCCACCACTGGTTAGGTACAGCGCATTTGAGATTGTGCTTGCGGTAGCCTTCTGATTGCTCACTCTCGTTTGCTGCACAAATCTGCACCACCACCAGTGTTGGTTTGATAGAGTTCTTTGCGTAATCGCTATTCTGGCCATCAAGTGAATGGTAGTTCGACACTTACGTACCTAGCTGGATTAAGCTTCCAAATGTCAGCTTACCGTCATGACAGTAGATAGTGTAGCAGTCGAATCTGACTTCGGAAAGGTAATTGCCAACTAATTGTCAACAGTTACATCCCCCCACCTCCATGAGGCTCAATGAGTGTCGTTTAAATATACTGTGCCATTACTCGTATTGAGTGCGCCAGTCAAAAGTCAAAATGTTCGCAATTATGATACCGGCTATCNATAAAGAAAGAAAAAAAAAAAAAACATAAGAAAAAAAGCGCTGCACAAATAAATTTAATCCATGAGCACATCAACCACATCAACCTTGGTGAGGGCCCGTGACCGCATATTACTTGCCTTTTGCCACACCTAATAGCGGTAGAATGACAATTAAAATAGCCATACTAGGTACAAGCAATCTTGAATCTCAACCTCCTTCTCCCAAGAAAACGCAGATTAATACGTAGACTTATAACCCCATTCAAGCCCGAATTTTATGTTTGATGGTGCGTAAGTTGTCGGCGGCAGCAACAAAGAAGAAGAAGAAGGACGGACAAATCTCACTCAGTTGTGACAGTAATATCTGTTTAGGCGCTGGTGGCGGCGGTATGGTGCTACTAGTTGAAAGCACGTTGAGATAATCGAGAGACCTCGAACCCTTGATAGCATGCATCTTTACCGGCGGTCTACAGGGTAGGAGTTACGTAGGCAGGTACTTCCTACTAGGTATCCTTCCAGACTTCAGCAAAACGAATGTGGTTGTTGAAATGAAGCAGAATACCTACATATGTACCTAGGTTAGGTACATGTCAATGTTGCCTACCTAAAAGCCGTATCACACCGCCACAATCCACATGTGGCATTCACTGAGGCGCCACATCTCATTCCATTCCATTCACTTCTCTATGTTGACGTGGGCAACTTGCTGGCTAAAGGGCCCGTTATAAGGCACGACGAAAACCAGTGAGGGCCATCATTCAATTCAAACCCCCCAAGTTTATTTCACAGTCTTCGTGATATGAGTCCTCAATACATCGAAAACCTACTTTTGCCTCTTATACCCAATTGGCCCCAATAACTCCATCGTGCCAGGTGTGCGGGAGGCCTTGCTTCTTTCCATACTACCACCGTAAAGCGCGAGGGGACTCTGTGAATCCTAGCCAATCAACTGCGATAGGAAGGGTAGCACCGATTTATTGTTAAAAGATTAAGAAGACGACGAGGCAGCCAGTCTTTCAACCCCACACAATATGGCCGCATCCACCGAAGGGACAGAGCTCAAGCTCGTGTCGTCAATAAGATACAAGTTCGCGGCTGTTTCTAACGACGAGAAAAAGCTGAGCGAGGCTCTTCAATCAATGCTCACCCCATTGCTTGAGAAGGCCGGTAGTCAGCATAAGGTTGTTCGAGAGGATGCAAGTGCTAAATACTCCAATCCTCCACTAATATCACTGCTCACACTTCACTCAGACCTTTAAGGCTTTCATGAGTGTCAAGAATTTTATTCAGCCCTTAGGGTAGGATATACCTCTTGAGTGAGACCTACTTTGATAGCTAACGTGAAGGATAGCGTCGTATTACCTGTTGCCGCTCTCCTAGAGCAGTATAAACGGACAACCTCGCCAATCGTAAAACAATTAGATCTCGCCTTCATCAGAGAGGGAATTACCCGTCTTGATCAGTCAAAGCGCCGTGGCCTCCTTCCGATTGTACTGCATGACATATCAAATGAGACGAACTCAGCGAGCGCTGCTGGGTTTTTCAATATATTTCTTCGTCTTCTCTTAGAAATAAAAGTGCCGGGAAGAGGGAGTCCAGAAGACCTTGCACTTCGAGGATCTATCGGGCTTTCGAATTCGTCTGATGCAAAGTACGTCGCGAATTGGCTCGGAAAGCTTTTTCTATTGAGACAAGATATTGCTTTAGCATCTGACGATGAGATAACAGCCAAACTAGATGCTTCACCATCGGGGCTAGTGAAGGAAGATATTGCCTTTCTGCGAAATAAAGATCCAAAATCATGGCAGCCGAATATCCCAAATAATCTAAGCCTCCCTGAATGTAAAGCAAAGGCCGTCGCCTTCCTCGCAAGCGGTGCTTTCAAGGACGATGAACGCTACCTGCCTATTATCTGTGCGGCAGGTTCTGCTGACTCGAGAGTCTCGTCAGTCGCTGATGATGTTCTCAAGCGAGCTAGTGTTGACCTTGAAAGCGAAAACGTGGTACAGTCATTGTTTGTTGCGCACAGCGCATTCCCAGCAGCACACAGGATACAAATCCTTAGACTGTTGTCAAAGTCTGCTGCTGCGTGCACCCCAAAGCAGCGAGTTGTCGACGCCGTGAAAGAGGACTTCGCTTTAACTACTGGAGAAAGGGCTCCAATAGTTGGCCTGGAGGCGCTAAGGCTGCATAAAGCCCTTCTGGGTTTTCTTTCCTGGATTGCACAGAACGGTTCTGGATCCAGAGCGGCGGATACGCATATGGGACCAGGTCTCGTGGTCATTCTTAAGGATTACATACTTGGGCAAGGATGGCCAGCTCCAAATCCTCGAAATAACCAATCTCAGTCCCAAGATGAACAACGACTGCGTGCCAACGCTTACGAGACGATCGGTACCTTAGCGAGAGTTAGTAGTCTCGATCACAAAGCAAAAGACTCCCTACTCAAGTGGTTATTCGACTCTTTGGTGTCCGATCCTAGTCCGGACGTTGTTGTTTATATTGAAAGCTCGCTTTCTAGCATGATGAATCTTTTTAGGTCTACTGATACTGCTCAACACCGAGATCTCGAAGTACTCCTCTTAGAGTACATGAATCTGCCAGAGCGGCAGAATATAAGGACAGCTCGTCACGTGGCTGTGCGATTTGCGAATAATTGTTTGCCCTACAATAATATTAGGGCACGCTGGATATGCATACTGGCTCTTTCTGCCGGCTCATCTGAGCGACGAGACGTTTTAGAGGAAGGACAACGAGGATTAGATCCTTGGTGGGCCACAAAACTCCATCCAGAAGAGACCTTGAAGCTCCCCAACTGGGAAGAGCTAGGGAAATTTCTCTTCAACTCTTCAGCCCGCCAAGTTGAAGAGTACGAAATGGCCGTGGATCAGACCTCCAGATATGCGTTATACTCTGATGACCGCCTTCAAGCATTTCCAGTAGCTATACACTTCCTAAAGCACATGTTCTTCCTCACAGCGCTTAATGAGAATACTGTCGAGATAGACTGGGAGTCGCGACTGGACAGGCGAATTCACAACGACCTTTCAGCTCGTCACTCCATTAGAAACTATATCAAAACGGTAGAACCGAAATCGATTCTACAATTCCTAAATGCAGCATTTGATGGCCTTCGGGACCATCCTAACATAGGCGCAGAAGACTGTATGACCTGTTTAGCCGATATTCTACCATTCACCCCAGCAGAGACCGTCATCTCGACTATTTCTGACAGGACACACGAACTACTGCTCTTACGCGGATCTAATAACCCAAAGGTTCGACAGTTGGTCTCTAAAACATTTGGGATCCTTGCACCTTGGGATGATCGGGCTTCTCTCAACGTTGCTCGGCTACGAGAAACCTTGTCATCCACCGACGAGCCATTGCCTTCTTTATCAGCGCAATATCAGTGTTCACTCATGTGTCTTGCTAGCTACCTCTCTAGGGCAAAGCATTACGGCAGACTGTCTCCAGACGCGTCTGATCATATCCAGTTCCTCAACAGGTGCTCTTTTTCGGGTCTGATGGGAACTGACACGGGCATTCAAAACGCTGCCCTTGATTCACTTGCCCAATTGTGGACTGCTGATATCGGTTGGCCTTCGGAAGAAAGTGACTTGAATGCCATTATCGACCGTCTCACATATCTCGCCCTACAAGGTAATGAGAAATCTATCTACGCGCTCGGCAGACTTGCAATTCCAAGGTCAAGTGAGCTGTTACAAAATGGAGAGTCGGCTGCTGGGAAGGCATTGGAAAAACTATTCAGTCTTTCGGAAATCAAGAGGACAGAAGTTCATTTTGCTATTGGTGAAGCAATCGCTGCAGCGATTGCTAGATGGGATTCGGAGTCCGTCCAGCTTAGCGTTGATGTCCAGCCAGCTGGGCATGCCGACGACATTATCGGGAGCTTACGCAAGAAGCCGGAGCAAGTCAGTGCCACCCTCGATAAATTTATCAATGACTGCAAGGAAACGAAACCATCATTAATCAAGGCATCGGGTATATGGCTGTTTTGTGTCATTCAATATTGCTCCAGTCTGCCGGACATCCAGTCACGGCTCCGCGATTGCCAGGTAGCTTTCATGCGACTATTGACAGCCCGTGATGAACTTGTTCAAGAAACTGCTTCTCGAGGTCTTGCCTTGGTATATGAAAAGGGCGATGCGTCACTGAAAGGCGACCTTGTCAAGGATCTTGTCGGTAGTTTTACTGGCACGAAAACGCAGCTCAAGGTCGATGGCGATACTGAACTTTTCGATGCAGGGGCGCTGCCTACTGGCGAAGGCAAATCTATCACCTCATATAAGGATATCATTAATCTAGCCAATGAAGTAGGAGACCAGAGCCTTATATATAAATTCATGGCCCTCGCAACGAATGCTGCCACTTGGACTGCTCGCTCGGCTTTTGGGAGGTTTGGCTTGAGTACTATTCTATCAGATGCTGATCTGGACCCTAAGATCTACCCAAAACTCTACCGATATAGATTCGACCCTAACCATAACGTGCGAAGATCCATGGATGATATTTGGAAAGCCATCGTCAAAGACCAGACAATCACTATTGACGCCCATTTCGATGCCATTATGACTGACCTACTTAAGAGTATTCTCGATGGCCGTGAATGGCGCGTTAGAGAGGCTAGTTGTGCTGCTATTGCGGATCTCATCAGTGGACAACCTTATCTCAAGTACGAGAAGTACCATGTAGATATCTGGCAAGTTGCACTGAGGGTTTTGGATGACCAGAAAGGGTCAGTGAGAGCAGCAGCGCTTAAACTTTGCATGGGTCTTTCAAAAACTCTAGTGACGCAGTTGAAAGAAAACAATTCTTCCTCTTCGGCGCAGGCAATGATCGCTCAGGTTCTTCCGTTCTTGCTATCAGACAAAGGAATCGAGAGCTCCGTGAAGGAAGTCAAGCTAATGACTATCACTACAGTTTTAGATGTTGTTAAGACTGGTGGCGACACCTTGAAGCCCTTCATTCCTACGATTGTTACCCATTTCCTCGGGTTACTCAGCACAATCGAGCCAGATCAAGTTAACTATTACTATCAAAGAGTTAGCGAAGAAGATCGAGAAGGGCTAGACAAGATCAGAAGCACGCTAGCCACGCGCTCCCCATTATTCGAATGCGTTGTCAGCTGTCTTCGGTTTGCTGACGAAGCTGTCATGTCGCAGCTAGCTCCCCAGCTGATAACAACTATCAAGTCAGCTCTCGGAATGCAAACAAAAATTGGTTGCAGCGAAGTGCTTAGCACGTTAGTTCTACGCCATACCATTTTCCTAGCCCCTTACAACGCCATGTTCGTCAAGAGCCTTCACACGCAGATTCTAGACCGCAACAACGAGGTTAGCAAATCGTATGCTAAAAGTGCTGCATATCTACTTCGGTCCGCATCGTCCGAGACTCGAGACCGCTACACAACACGACTGATAGATTTATATTTCGCTGCCGAAGACGAAGTGCGACGACAGAAGGTAGCAGATGCTGTCCTCGCCATTGCTAAGGTGTCACCTGATGCTTTCACTGACATGGAGACTCGACTCCTTCCCTTTGCGTATTTTGCCAAGTTCGATACGGATGAGTATGTTTCGGAGGTCTGTGATGCCGCGTGGGATCAACATGCTGGTGGGAACCATACAGTGAAACGTTATATCAATGAAATCTCAATTCTCGTATCAAAAGGGCTGGAAACCTCAAAATGGGCTTTACAACACGCTGCTGCGTTTACCGTTGCCTCCATGGTTACCGCTCTGAGTAGCGCCACTGGGAAAGGAGGGCAGTTTAGCGAATCAGACATTCAACAAATATGGCCAATATTGGACAAAGCACTCTCGTTGAAAACGTTCAAAGGCAAGGAAAGGCTGGTAACTGCGTACCCCCTTTTAATTAAACACGGCAAGAAGCTCTGGGAAGGGAACGTAGCAACCTCGGCACAGACCAAAAAGATCGCGATCCGCGAGGCTAAGCGTAACAATGACGAGTATAAACCTTTTGCCGTTGAAGCGCTGGCCGAATATGCGGCCATACGAGAAGATATAGACATGTATGCAGAAGTGGTGGCGCTTGTGTCAGAATATCTAGCTCTAGATGGCGAAGCATATAAACTGACCGAATTGGAGCGAAAGGCCACCGAGGCGGCACTAAAGGCAGTCCTAACGGCCTACAACCGCCCAAGGATGCAATCAGCACCGGCAAGTGTTCTTAGTAACATAGCCACTGTGGTCGACGGCGCAAAGCGGTCAATCTCCATGGCCCAAGACACGTTCTTCACTAACACTCTTGATCTTCTAGATCAAGCAGCTGAGTCAAGGATTACTACAAACATCGATGAAGACCTGCTAGCAACAAGATGGTTTAGGCTATTGCTCCAAGATGAAGCGGGCGTTGTGTTAGAGTCTCAGAGGATGGCTAGAGCGAAAACCCTACTTGCCTTTGCGGGGGCGTGGAAGAAGGGTGTTTTCGGCGCTATCGACACGCAAGGCTCTTTGTACCGGGAGATACAGCAGAAGTTAATGCAGATGAAGGTGGAAGAAAGATCGCTAGACGTGCAAATGCTCCTGGATCAGGTGCTAGAGAAACTGAAGGGCTGATTGAGAAGCTCACATAGCTTCGGTAGGTAGCTTTTCTAAATGAGCTTGGAGTTCCAATTTCACCTTTTGCTGCCATTGGCCATTGGCTCGCATATATGGAATATTCCTTTAGTTAGATAATATCAATATATCCGGTTATTCGTCACTCGGGATGTGAGAATTGCGATCCACTCTGTAGGTACCCCCCTGTCTTAGATACTAACCTAGGTAGGTACTTCCTGTTACACATTATAACAACCGTTAATCCTGGTACAAGGATAGCACGTGACTTGGAGGTATCTTTAGTTGGCTGATGCTTAGTACGGAGGGTTGTTTTCTATCTATTACTACTTACGGTTAATACAACATTAAGTACCTTCTTTAAGGGTCATATACATTATTTCAACACTTCCTAGAGGCTCTTCACTTGGGTCCCTGCCTCCGCATAACTTCTTATAAATACCTACCTACATATGCAGTTCTCAACAAAGACATCTATTGACTTGATATGAGGGGCGTTACTAGGTAGCCCCGGTCTATTTCATTTGAAAACATAGAGTATGCCTCGTATTCTTCCTTGGAAGCGCCGTGAAGAACAGGCGCCTCAGCTTCCCGGCGCGCGTCCTCGTCTCAAGAAAGAAGATGTCAAGCAATCTCATGCCGGAATCCATTCAGTGCCCTCTTCAGACTCTGGGGCTACTATNAAAAAAGACATTGAAACGACCTCGTAGGCGACTTCTGCGGTAAGGCATGTGTAGCCGTCCTAGACTAACTTGCTCATTAGGTCAATCAGCATCGACATCTCCGCCGTCGAAGCCACCGCAAGAGAAGTGTGTGTAAATTATTGAACTAGTAAGAAGTGAGACTAATATATCACAGCTTCATGATCGAAGGTATTGATGGAGATGATCGTTACCGAATGGTTGAGGACGAATTCTTGACTACGGCCCAGCAGTTCACAGCTCACCTACATTCCGCGGAATACAAGCGCCTTAAGGCAGCTTCCGAACTCGAGAACGCCCAAATGATCAAAAACATTTCGCGGCCAGTCGTTGGGCGGATGACTAATTTTGTGAAGATTAAGCAAGAAAGAAAGACTCTTGCCGAGAAACAGCGGTTAGCGACCCGCAAGCTTCACAAAGGAGATATCAGCGGCGATGAAAGCACTGGGACCGACGGACTCGACGATTCATGGCAGAATAAATCCCTTTATGGTCTACTAGAGAGTCCAGGGGAACGAGCTAAACACTTAGATGGCCTGCCATCAGCTCCTTTAGTGACCCGCGCAGGGGCTGGGTATAATAGCCGGCCTGACGCCGTTTCCCCTGTCCAGACTAAGCCTAAGCCAAGGGCGTTAGCCCCTGATTCTCATCATCACAAGCATGAAGACCAAGATATTTTAGACGACCTGGATAGTTACCGTGTCGCACCTCAANCCCCCCCAGCCGGGGTCTGTATCTTCCGGAATAGCAGCCCTAGGAACCACAGAGTTGAACGGGCAGCTACTTAATAACTATTACAAGGCTACGGAAAACCTGCGACTTGATCAACCAAAAACGGCAGAGAAGACGGCCGTCTCAGATGATGACGACATGGATTTTATAGCTCGCCTAAAGAAGCGACAAGAGGAGCGCGGGCGAATTCGAGGCCGGCGAAAGTCAACGATGAGCAAGGTTATACCGAATTCAGACGACATCATACCCGACTTTCTATGATTTATTTTACAAATGGAGTCTCATACGGACGCTCGGCTTGGGGAGTGATACGTGCCAGATGCCGACGCTGGCCGTTCTTCCAATCCAGCAATGCGGAGTGCTGAGTCACACGGTTATCCCACACAACTACGGTTCCTTCTTCCCACTTGACCCGGGTATGGAAATCGGCTCCTACAGCGATGTGATGGTACAAGAATTTCAAAATAGCCTCACTCTCTTCTCTTTTGAGACCAACAATATCGCGAGTAACTAAAATATTGAGTTAGTGTCATGAAGTTCCCATTCTCTTAGGGCGAGGCAACTCACATTGCGGATTCACGTATAGAGCCTTCTCTCCTGTGACGGGGTGGGTACGAACGATTGGGTGGGTATTGGTAACTGGCTCACGCCTGTTAATACTTCCTCTGGCATGTGCTACTGCGACCTGTTCAACACCAGAATGGGTAGCCTGTAGGCCGTGCAATCTCTCCTGGAACAGAGGGCTCAAGCGGTTGTATGCCTCTACGCCATTGGCGAATAGCGTGTCACCACCGGTCTCTGGCGTGTCAAGGATATACAAGAAAGTCGTCCCGGGGGGCTGCTGTTCATATGATACATCTGAGTGCCATGCCACTGAGCTTACGCGATCCGCAAAGTACTGGTCTGACTTGGTGTCGCCGGCACCGCGGTGCACGAGGTGAATCTCTGGGTGCCCCTCGGGTGCGCCGGACTATTTGCTAGATCAGCCATGGTCATCTTAAACATCTATAGGGGTTCTCCGAGCGCGCGAGGCATAGAGCGCATATTTCACTTACTGTGGGATGGATGTGGTGACGTCCGAAATAACCACCGAATTTTAGAGCATCGGGAATAGAGAGATCCTTGAAGTCTTGCTTTCTGAAGGCTACGACTTTTCTCTCGGCAACGAAGCGCGCGAGCTGATCTTTGCCAGCATCACTGAGAGAACTCAGCTGAACGCCACGGATCTCGGTTCCAATAGTCGGCGTCAGATGGGTTACCTCAGCGCTCTCGGGGAGGAGCTCAGGGAACGTGGGGTCAGCGTCCTTGCCGTGTTCATAGTGCTCGAAGGGCTCTAAGGGAGGGTATTTTAGGGTCTTATCCCATGTAGGTAGGTAATGAGGGTACTTCGCTGCCTCGAAGCCAGCTACCCTTCCCTCCTCTGCGTCCTTCTCGAAGTGGTATGTTTGGAACTCTTTGTACTGGCTCTCAATGCGAGGGTCTTTTAGCTGTTGTGGCAGGCTCACCGTCTCAGTGACGGTCGTTGTAGCAGAGGGAGCCATGGTCATCAATAGGATTTATGATGTTAGCTTTATATGCGTGTGCTCACAAAAGTGTTCTTGCCGACGATTAGAGACGAGTCGCATGGTTTTATATAGGGCCATTATGCAGAGCTCCCCGATATCGTGACACGTCGGGACAGTGATGTGCGAGCAATGCATGATTGCGCAAAACGCCTATTATCCAATGGAATGCTGCATACTTTGCCTCTTAAAGCTTGCTCCAACCCTCCTTTGCATTTTCTTTGTTATCTGAGGCGATCTGATTAATACAGTGACACCACTGGATCGACCCCGCGTTTGACAAAATGAACGTTGATGGGTGGCCAATGTTGCCAGCGTGGAGTTCGATCACGCAATTTAATCATCCATCATAACTGTATCCGAGCCTGTTCTAGGCGCATTGGCGTTGGCTTTTGCTAGCAACGGCACATCGTAATCTTCGATCTTTTGAAGAAAATTGAGATATGAATTGCTTATAATATAGCTGGTTGTATGAGCAGAGCACGATTAGCTAGATATCGTCTTTAAAATTCCCTCGGGCCAGGGGAATAAAGTGAAGCTGTGTCGATCAGAAACGCCTCCGGAGGTCAGGAGCACGTCTTATGAGAACATCGTCCCGTACGCGTATATCTGGTTCTATATGTGTATTTTACTTAAGGCGGCGGGCAAACGGAGGATGGTTATCTATGGAGCATACATATCCGATCTCGCGCCGATATTTTCTATTTTAGTGTTGAAAGCGAAAAAGTGATGGCTCGTATCCGTCATGAAGCTTGTTCCCAATGATCGATCATGCCATACTCGATGCGGTGATGCCTTAGGAGGTTCTAGTAGAGCAGCATATCATTATTTTGTAAGCCTAGTCATTTATACCAGCGTCACGAGGCGATTTGTACCTTAGACGTTTTGTTTATAAATAGCATTCCCTTGGCTCCCGACACTAGACTTTTTGATAAAGAACATATGCATCCGTAGAGGACCTTCGATACTGAGCATAATGGAATTTGTACATAGTAAGCTGGTAGCCGAATCTCCCGGGTTAGCGCGAGGCCGTTTTATGGCGTGCTTTGCGAGAGCCGGTGCCAAGGATCTCAGTCAAAAGACGCTTCGCGAGTGGACGCTGTTCGCGGTACCGGTCTCATCGATGGTCGTATATAATAAACTAGGCTAGATAATTTGTAATTACAGTGATTCAATAGAATATATAGAGCCGGAGAAAGCAACGTGGCCTCATGTACGCATTTCAGCACAGGCTTGTGAAGTTGTCTCTGAGATTTTACATGAAGAGGGCGCGATGAATCACTTCATCCGGAGCTTCTAGCCTACAGCACCTCCACTATATTCCAAATCAAGATACTGCAGTAAAAACGACTTGATGGCTTGTTCGAGAGTTGAGGGCATCAGGTATCTCGAGCTTAAGGAGCTGGTGTGATGGCAATACTTAAGTGACGTCAATATATAGTAAAGAAAATGGAATCTCGCTAGCTGCTCTGATTGCTTAAAGTTATCTACGATGATCCAAGTCACTCGGTACGGGTCAAATTTACGATAGGTAGGTTGAAAAGGGAGGTGATTACTTAATGGGGTAAATCACATCTACCTCGTTGGATGGTAACTGATGGTTGAGTTTGAGAGTACGGTTTAGGTAGGATGCTGCACAGCACAGGCTGGCCGGTGCAGACAGATGTGACCAGATGTTGACAGGTGCAGGCGCAGGTGCTTTGCTCACCACTCTATAGATGGGTAGATAAGATAAGCTTATCAATCAAACGAGGGGCAACANTTTTTTGAAAACCCCGCCACTATCAATGGTGATTAGGTAGACAGATACCTCTTCCAATTGTCGTGGTGCTTACAATCAACTACCTAGCCTACTTCGACCTCGTATATATTCCTTTTTCGCCATTCCAGGCTCTTAGTGAAACCATTTCCTCCACCTGTGAACCCGTCCCACGAACCTCTCCATCATGTCGATGGATCTTGACACGCCGATGCCCATAGCGGCACCCGCGCAGACGCAGGGTGTCACTGCGACGTACGTCTCAAATCTTTCCTTACGTTCGCCTAGCTGTATACATTTTGGCTGTGCCCGATGAAATGAAGCTATCCGCTCTCTACTCCATGTATACCACACGCTCCGGGCCTACACGGCCAGTGACGATAGTCTATAGCCTAGGTAGCTAACCACTATGCTAGTATCCTCTGTGCGGACTGCGGTGCGCCTATTGATGGAATGACAGCGATCGACGCCAAGTGTTACGACTGCTTCAAACTTACAAAAGATATATCCCAAGGCATACAGAGAGAGGCGACATTGCACTTTTGCAGAGACTGTGATAGATGGCTTCAACGGTATGTACATCTTGTGTCTGCTCCTTGACTATCCGTGCTGTGTCACGAATGTCTATGCTAACTACTTCACAGTATGTAGGCAATCAAATCAACTCTACCATCGAGAACTCTAGAGCTTCATAACGAAAATCTCGTCTGTCCAAGTTCGAAGCTGACACGAAGTTTTCCCAATGCACAGCCCCTACTAGTTGGGTTTCAGCAGCGCCGGAGAGCCGAGAGCTCCTCGCTCTATGTCTCAAGAAATTGAGTCTCAACCGGACGAGGATAATAGATGCATCTTTCATTTGGACCGAACCCCATAGTCGGCGAGTCAGAGTCAAATTAGTGGTGCAGGCGGCTGTTGCAGAAGACAAAGTTATGCAGCAGGCTCTCGAAGTTACGTATGGTGGGTAATGTCTCTTTCTCCCCGCCCCTCTGCCGTGGCTACTTGAATGTGACTGCAATGAGTTATATTCCTGACTGTCTTGGGCATATATTGTCGTGTATTTAGGGGAGCACTCGCTAATCCCAACTTCAGTCGTTGCCTACCAACAATGTCCCGAATGCGCCAAGTCATACACCGCAAATGTGTGGAGGGCGAGCGTACAGGTTCGACAAGTAAGTAATTTTCCAGTATCGTCCTACTCGCCAATCTAGGATTGCGGAACACTAACTTGAACTGCAGAAAGTCCTTCATGTAAGCAATCTCTCGGCTACAAAATTCGACCTCATCTAATATGTCGAGGTGCGTATAATATTGATCTTCAAGTGGTGCTAACGAATAGATGGCAGAAACGTACCTTTCTGTATCTTGAACAGCTCATATTAAAACATGGGGCGCATCGAGATACCATTAATATTAAAGAGGCAAAAGACGGAATCGACTTCTTCTATAGTGCACGAAACCAGGCGGAAAAGGTATTTTATCACAGATTAGTGGTTTTACATTACGTAATCACTAACAAAATCCCCAGTTTGTTGACTTTCTCAACTCGGTCGTGCCGGTGCGGGTCAAGAAGTCGTCAGAGCTCATCTCACAGGACAGTCATACAGCAAAGAAGAGTTTCAAATTCACCTTTTCAGTGGAGTTGATTCCAATATGCAAGGATGATCTAGTCGCTCTCCCGATATCGCTTGCTAAACAAGCCGGAAACATTTCTCCTCTCTCTATATGTTATAAGATTGGTACTTCAGTCTACTTATTAGATCCATCCACGCTCCAAACGGCGGACATTAGTTCCCCAGTGTACTGGCGAGCTCCGTTTGGAGCGCTGGCAGAATCAAAGGACCTGGTTGAATTCATTGTAATGGACTGCGAGTTAGTTGGGTATGTATACCGAACCTCTTTTATTTTATGGGTGACTGGGTACATTTCATGGGCACCGCCCGTTTCTTTTCCCTCTCCATATTCTCTTTATATTTCCTCGTTTTCTTAATCACTATTCGTTGGCCTACTTTTAATTCCTAGCCCGCCGNAAAAAAAACCCCGTACCTATACAAGAATACACCTTCCATACCCATGACTTTGAGGCTTGAAGATGATTACTAACAAACCCCTTTTAAGTCCAACGAAGGGAAAATGGGTTCTCGCTGAGGTGGAAGTAGCAAGAGCTACGGACTTAGGTATAAACAACAAGACGTACTGGGCACGAACACATTTGGGAGGTCTTCTACATGCGGGCGATTCCGTCATGGGCTATATGCTGTCGGGCACTATTTTTAACAACCTAGAATTTGAGGCTATTGAGCAATCCCACACATACTCCTCTAGGATACCGGATGTCATCATCGTCAAGAAGCACTACCCGAACCGTAGAAGGAACAGAAAGCGACAGTGGAAAGTCAAACGTATGGCAAAGGACGAGGGCGAGTTATTACCGAAGAAGGCTGATCAGGAACGCATGGATCGCGAGTTCGAGCAATTCTTGGAAGACATTGAACAAGACGATGAGTTCCGGGCTGGTGTACAGTTGTACAAACAGTCGAAGAGGAAACCTCAACCGGATGAGATGTCGATGGCTACGACAGACGACGAGGACGATGGCGGGCCGCAGGTCAATATGGATGAACTACTGGATGACTTTGATGAACTTACGATGGAAGATGGCGAATAGATATATGGAGAAAATAGCCAAATACAATGATCTGGCGCGGCCTTATGTTCACAGCCTCGCCTACCTGGTTAAGACCCCCAGATAGAATCACTATTTGGTACAAGCACAGGCGGTGTAGTCTTACGCACAGAGTCTTTCCAGTTTAAAAGTTTTGAAGACAACAAAAAGAATGATGGTGGGAACGGAAGTGTTAGGGTACGTTCTTAGCGCAGCACTTACAGAGGTCCCGAGTCCTCTTCTCTTATCCTATTTCTATTCACCTTATCTGTTGAGGAAATATATTGTAATGCGTAACCTGGAATAAAAACACTGTAAAATATAGTCTAGTCTATTGCATTCTACTCGTCTTAGTTTAACATCCATATAAATTAAACCCTCCGGATTTATACGATTGATTCGTTCTACCCACAGTGGACCTCACGTGCAGGCGGGAATGCGAGATAGACATCCGGAGAAGTAGGCGAGACAATCTTCAAAATGGCCGAATCGGTAAGGGTATGGATCAATATGAAGTTGGATTTGGCTACAACGTCATCACAATGGCCGCTCGCACCAAGGATCAAATGCGAAAATGCGAGGAGATGCCTCGGTGTGGGTATCATTGCTTAGAATAAGATTAAAATAGTTGACTGAGGACCATCTTTGCGACCTCTGAAGCTTTTTCTGGCCGTTTCTTGCCCACAGAAGCCTGCTTGAATTTGCGAAGGCTCTTCGGCTCAGCTTCTGGGGTGGCAGCGGCGGCGGTCTCCGTCCTTTCGGTATTTCTGGTCTTCTTGGCAGCTGCTTTAGATTGCATACCTTCGAGCTCCTTCGCCTTCTGAATATTTCGCACAAACTCTTTGTTTTCTTTAGTGGCCTTGCTAATTTCGGCACGCATTCTCGACTGTCTCTCTGCCGTCTCAGCCGCAATCTGCTCGGTAAGATTATCTGGAGGGTCCATGAGCTTATGATTCTTTCGTGTGTATATGATTCTACCTCCTAGCGCCATGCTTTCATGTAACGCAATACCATACATTCTGAACAGAAAGAAAAAAAGGAATACATACGCCACTTAAATCCCTTCAGGTATCGTAGACTGCGTTAAATGTTAGAGAGATGAGTTCCAATGAAGATAACCGTTTGTTAGTAATCTCACCTCCAAATGTCATCGCGATAATAGCTGCCCTTCTTCGCCATGCCTATCTCAGCAAGCGTCGTGCCATTGAGTAATTCTACTGCTGCTTTCGCGTCGGACTTTTGTATAAACTCTAGCCACCCTTCGTTGAAATTTTTCTTCCGGTTCTGGCCTTGCTGGAGTCTTCGAGCACGGACTTGAGAATCCTCGGGGGCTAGATATACTCTATTGATCTTTCCAAATCGCTCGAAGATTGACCGTACGGCGCCAGGTTTCACTACAGATGCCCCAATTAGTATTGAGCCTAGAATGTTGAAGAACCCGAGAATATAGAGATGACGCACTAAACGGCGGTATGCGAGAGATATAGACGACACCACTTCTTTTCACCGCTTTTTCTGTAGCCACGAGATTCTTTTTGGTCAATGGTCGCGATATGTCTGGTAAATCTGAAAAATCCTTGGATCTTGATTTGGGTTCGCTTGTCGACTTCTCAAGGTCATTTAGCTTTTCCTCTTGCTCACTATCATCGTCGTCTTCTACTTCTTTTTCATCTTTTTCATCTTTATTCATAGCCTCATCGGCGCTTAGAGGCTCGCCTTCGTCGGTACCATCATCTTGATTGAGCTTGCGGCGCTTGGATGTCCCCTTCCGTGGCTGTTCGACCTCAGAATCATAGCCTTGGCTGCCGTCGTCATCGTCGCTCTCATCGATATCGAGGAAATGATTTCGCTTCTCGGCTGGCATAGTAGCATCTACAGTGGTTTCGGAAGTGAATATGTAGCGAATGAATAGGGTTGCTAGCAGCACTGTACTAGGAAACCAAACGATATTCAGGAACAACAAATGTCCAATGGAGATTGCAGTTGAGAAAGTTTCGATAAGATATGATAAGCGTGAAAAGGGGGTATTATCTTATCGGTGTATATGGCGGGGTCTCGAGATACCTCCGCCATGTTGCCCCTCCATCGCCCAAAGCTGGTGACGTTCGTTGTGCAGCTCACTATCTACCAAATAGTCATCGACTTGGCAAACTACAAAGTTCTCCAAATCGAAATATTTATAACTATTTACATTGCTAGTCATCCTGAAGTCGAAAAATGTCTGTCGAAACTATCACGACGATTTCACCTACAACCAATGAACCAATACTAACGCGCAATGGAGTGAGCGCATCAGATCTCGAGGAGATCCCCAGAGTTGCTGCAGAGGCTTTCAAGACATGGCGTGAAACCTCTTTGACAGATCGTACAATCATCGTCAAAAAGGCATTGGAAATCCTTTTGAAGCAAAAGGACCAGCTGGCGGAGGAAATCACGGTACAGATGGGACGTCCCATCGCCTATACAGGAGCCGAAAGTAAGAATATATTATGCTAGCCAACACTACTAGGTTACCTAACTAATAATTATTTAGTCATGACGGCCCTTAAGCGTGCCGACTACTTAATAAAGATCAGTGAAGAGACGTTGAAGGATACAGAAGGCGAAGCTGAGCAGGGATTCAAACGTTTCATTCGCAAGGTTCCGCTCGGGCCAGTTCTAGTTATTTTTGCGTGGAATGTGAGTTACTTTTCATTCCAAATACTTGTGATTACTTTATTAAGAACTGACGCCCCTAGTATCCGTATTTGATCTTGGTCAACTCCCTCATCCCCGCCCTTCTTGCGGGGAACACGGTTATCTTGAAGCCTTCGCCCCAGACACCTACGATTGCCGAGCATGTCACTAAGATATTCACTGAAGCGGGCTTACCCGCTGGTGTTCTTCAATATTTTCACTGTGGTTCTCCTGTTATAATGGAATCCCTGGTCCGAAATCCTAAGATCTCATTGATCTGCTTCACAGGTTCTGTTGCCGGTGGCTTGGCGGTCCAGAAGGCTGCTTCTGATAGGATTGTCAATGTTGGGTTGGAGCTTGGTGGCAAAGACCCAGCTTATGTCAGGGGAGATGTTGACCTGGATTGGGCGGCAGCTGAAATTGTCGACGGCTCGATCTTTAATTCTGGTCAGAGTTGCTGCGCCCTGGAAAGGGTGTACGTCGACGAGAAGATTTATGACCCCTTTATTGAGGCTACGCGAAAAGTTTTGAAGGGCTATAAGGTCGGCGACCCCCTGGAAAAAGAAACCCAAATTGGACCTGTCATTTCGAAACGATCCAAAGAAACTATCGAGGCCCATATTAAAGATGCCTTGGTGAAGGGTGCTAAAGATGCGACACCCGAAAATCCGACATTTAGCAATCTCCCTGCTCTCGGAAACTTTGTCAAGCCCACCCTGCTGATAGACGCAGATCACAGCATGACGGTCATGACGGAGGAAACATTCGGACCAGTAATTTCTGTGATGAAGGTTGGGAGTGATGACGAGGCAATTCAATTGATGAATGACAGTGCGTTCGGGTTGACTGCAAGCATCTGGACGAAGGACACAGAGAAAGGCTATGAGCTCGCACAGCGAGTCGAGGCGGGCACTGTCTTCGTTAATCGAGCGGACTTTCCGAGCCCTGATCTCGCGTGGACCGGCTGGAAGAATTCCGGTAAGGGCGTTACCCTAAGTAGGTATGGGTTTGACCAGTTTGTAAAGCTTAAAAGCTTCCACCTAAAGGACTACCCCAAATAGACGCGGGAGGCGTCAGCTTCAAGGGCCTCGTCAAAGATATGACAGGGATGTTGAAGAGTCCGGAATGTAGATCGCTCCTCGAAGGCATCCCGAGGGAATGGAACATCTAAGTATAGTGCCCTAGTTCGGCAAATGTAGTCTAGTGTAGGTACACTAGCCTTACGGCCATGTCTCATCAGCCTCAACGCGTCCGATCTGGCGTGAGCATGGCAAGGATGGCTGTCTTAAGGGTTGGTGTAGTATAACACATTAATGAGTTAACACCATTCCATCCTACCATCCTACCATCCTCCTAATTGGGAATGAGGTCATCCTCTAAGACACACAACCCTTGTGTGTCTCCCCTGTTTCCTACAGATTGGTTGCATTCCGTGCGGTACCTCCCACGTCCACGGCTCCAGTGCTATTATGCTAGTTTCTCAATACCCCTAGGTTAGGAGAGAGTTAATCGCCGTTTTCATTCCGCTTCTTTCAAGCCTTGGTGATGTCACGGCGGCACGGTGGCACGGTGCCTAGTTCTTTGTGGTATAACCGCGCCATTAAATCCAACCGCTGTGTTCCAAGGCTCAACTACTTGAGCTCTAGACTCCTACTCGTCTCTTTCTCCTGTCTTCTGCACCGAGACTATATCTACGACCTCGTGTGTCCCGACCTTCACTCCTTTGTATTTTTGTTTTTGTTTGCTGTTATTCGGTGCCGAGCCGAGGGCACTTAGAATTCCCTGCCTCTGCCGACAACCGGTTCGTAAAGACGAGATATAATCCAGCCGACAACTCCTTTGACCCCAAGTCCGCATCCTAGGGTTCATTGGCCTCGGGGCTTGGTGCAGTATATACGCCCATAGACAAGCCGACTATTGCTATTTTCTCTCGCTTCGTCGTCCTCGAAAAAGGAAACCCACTCCTTTCACCACAGCCAAAGTGCGTAAGCTTTACTATTTATCAATCGCTCATTCGGTCTCTCATCGCCTGTCCCTATTTCACCTACCTACCATAATTACATTCGTGATTACACGGCGTTAGGAGCAGCAATTGTGAATTTGCATTCTATGTGGACCACGGCCAGCCGAAACTCAGTAGAGAAGGTTTGCCACTTCCTGCCTGAGTACTCTCCTCTAGAGTCAAAAAGAAAACTTCACTACACACAGTCGATAAACGAGGGAATAAGCAGACCGGAATAGACTGACGCATTGTTCGCATTCAGCTGAAGTCCGACAAGCCCTACAGAAACCTGGCACGCATAAGCAGCACACTCCAACCAACCTCGACGCCTTGATCAGCTGTTGCGGTTTTCAGCCCCAAATAATTGCGCTGAATTATGCGTATTGCGCCGCCAACGACTACACACCTCTACTAGAGACCACAGGATTAGTCTAATTACCACCTTACATTTCAAGACTCTCACTACTTGTGCACTTACATTCTGCTGCTTGCTTTCCCACTCTAAACCAACAACCTTTGTTGCCGACACACTTCTTGCAGGCTTGACCTTGCCAACCAACACCGATTATTCTCTTTCATCCCAAATCTCCAATTCCATTCGTATCCCGTTTCTAATTTTGGCGATCACTCGTTTACCTACCCATTTATCATCAACCAAGCCTTTGCATCATCACTTGGTGCAACAACCCGCCCCGCCTGTCGACCAACTATCTTCCCCGCCAAAACTATGACTTGCATGCTATTCCATTACTTCACCACGAGACTCCAGCGACTCGTCGGCTTGAAATCTAAAGCTGCTGCTGCCGCCGCTAGCGACAAGCGTAATTCGCGCACTCTACAAATCGTATGTCTTCTCTTTGCCCCACGTTTGTCCTTTCATCATCGTCTCTCCCATCACCTGACCTCAACCCCCGCCAAGGCCATGCCATGCCATGCATACATCTCTTGATTTACTGCACACCATGATAATCACTTACGGAGATGAACGCTGACACAATACGATTATCTCACAGTCTGCACCCTTCAACTTCAAACATGAGTCCATCAGCCTCCCTGGCCTTTCCGAAGATGAGTAAGCCTTTCCACCCCTCATCATCATTATCATCATTGTCACCATGAGGAAAATCGATGCTCTCTCGANTTTTTTCGTTTGGATACATGCCCTTGCTTCTGCCCCCCCAACCAAAAAAAAAGAACCTTCCCGCCGCGCCACATCAACGCCGCTTCCCCCAGCTTGTCTCACATAGGTCCTTTGTCATCCTTCAGCTCCTACGTAGTTCTCACCCATTTCCTTGCCTTCTGCTGATGCAAAAAACCTATTATGATTGAATGTTCCAACGCAACTAACTTCATCTCTTCGCCACGTAGCATCGCCATCCTGAAGGAAAAGGCTGCTGCTTCTCGTCTCGGTGTCGCCGGCACTAACAAGGATGGTTCTTCCCTTTTCGGTAGCCCCCGCAAGGCACCCCGGGCTCCACCCTCGCCGGTGCGAACCGCCAACCCCGTGATCCTCGTAAGTCTCATCCCTACAGCGTTTAGTTGCACCGACATTCCTCCGCCCCCTCTCTCCACCCCCTCAATCTCGTTTATCTACTCTTGTATCACTGTATCAATCCCCGTGCTTAAGGCTGCTGTTTCTATATCGAGATCTGTCAGAGTCTAACCCTCCGAATTGTGTAGGCCAGCCCCGGTACCCTCCTATCTACCGAGGAAAATGTCATCTAGGCCCACGCCGGTTTATGCCTGTTATAGGGTGTACTGTTCTCGAGATTGCCGCAAGGCTTGTCGAAGTTTTTCATCACATGCTGTGCTGAGTAGCACGAAGAGAGATTGAATGACCGGCATTACGGCATAACATTTGCAATCTGCACAATCCACCAATACAGTGAAGGGTAACCAGATGTCGAGCAAATTCGGCCATGTTTCTGTCGGCAGAGTAAAAGCACTCTACTTTGTACATTGAGKTTTTTTTGTNTTTTTTTTTKGTTCTCTGACTCTTGGCTCCGAGTCATTTTCTCAGGCGTTGATTTCTTCGGTATACCCCTCCCTTATTGGGACCCTCCTATTGCGATTGAATTGGCTGAGTCTTGAGGCCGTCTTGCGTCATCTTCACCCGCAATCTGGCCGTTTGGCGTCTTGATACCACGGAGTTGCGGGCCCCAAGGTAGAATGGGTAGATGAGTTACCAAAACAATGCATATTCACATTCGTCTGTGTTAATTCTTATGCACGCCTTTCTTCATCATTGCGTTCAGTAAAAGAGTTGGGATGTGAGGCTAGCTCAGCTAGCCAGATTCCTTCCAAATAACTCACACATTCTCCTCCATCTTCCAAAACTGTGACAAGGATATTATGCTTGGAACTAGGGTTCATATTCAGTAATAATCTACTATGGCTTCTGAGGTTCCATAAAGGAGAGATCTCTTCTTGAGAAGCCTAGGAAAATGCCTTCTATTTATATATGAATATTCCCTCTCGTTAGGCAGCATGGCTGCCTAACCTTCCTGTTGGTAGTTGCCTAAATGTCTGAACTGTTGGTCCTTCTTGCAGGAGGTATGTCCTCGTGACCCCTCCAGTCAACCAATAGACTATGAGGTCTTCGCCAAGGCCTGTAAGGCCTTCTAATTGGTTGAGGGGTGGAGACTAGGAGACTTTCCGTGTGACAAAAACCGAAGCTTTGTAAGGTTAGAGGGCAGTATTCCGTGTATCTTATCTGCCATGCACCTAAGGTCTATTAATTGGCTGGGGGGCCTCTCCGGTCGTGAAGGCGATATAAAAAACTTCCCTAGAACAATGTCCATTTTGGCTAGCGGATTGAAATTTCCAATGGGTTCCTATTCCCCAAGACTAAGAAATGCAGCAATACATTGNAAAAAAACACGAACATTGGACTATACTATAGAAGTCACTCTAGGGAGGACACTGGAAATATTATTTTGATAGACGTACTGGCGTTGCAGTTAAGTCGAGGAACTCGTCGACGAGATATTCAAATCAATCATTATCAGGGGCTAGAATTGAACGATAGCAAGGGCTATCACGGGTTGGATTGTCTAAGTATCATGTTCGAATGTATGTATAATGAACCAATTAGTAACGGAGTCTATGTATCTCACATCTTGTATCATCAGCTACTGGCATGTGAAAAGGATGGCTGATCTTAGAATTTACCATCTGTTATACCATCTAATCGATTCACCCAAGTCTGCACGCAATATTAATTAAGTAGCATGTTTTATTACACGCCTTGAACTTCTTTTCTTGTCATACTTCCCGAGCTGCTGCAGCCTGCTGCAGCTATCTACTGAGTTGTGGTGGTAAACTTGCTATAAAGGTGAGACATTTCGAGATCGTTTTCGGCCACCTCCTTCCGAGTAAGAAAATCACCGAGAATCAAATGTGCGAACAGTATTTCATTTGCAGCGCAATTGAAACTTCAAAACCCTTTGCGTAACAACACCCCCTGCAGACTGGTGGTTATTGCAACCGGAAGCAATACGAATGTTGTGGGCTAATATAACTTGATGGGACTCTGTGAAAGCTGGTCATGTAATATACCTACCTAGGTACTTAAAACATAGCTTTTACTCTTTATCTACTTATGTAGATAGAAATCTTCAGAACCTAGACGTTGCATACACTCAACCTAACCCCTCCCTCCGTGTCCGTCGGGCAATGGATACCATTTGGATAACGATCACCGTCTTATGCCGTGTTATGACGATAGTGTTTTACGAGCAAATTCATCAGCGCAGTGCAGTCAGAACCCAAGGAAACTTCCATCCTGTGATCCAGTACCAGCCCTATGGCCTGGTCGTAGAGTTAGATTTCTCGGTTTCCATCTATTTTTTGCTACATCGGCAACACCCACGACTTGGACAGATCTTCTAGATAAATACGCTGTTAGGCACACCAAAAATCTTCACTATAGCTCCTTGGAATCTCTAGGCAATCAACCGTCGGGATGATAAGTGGGTATACTTCATGAGAACAAACTCTTGCGAAACATCCTCCTTGAATGTAAGTATCCCTCTCTGCCTTTATACTCCAGAACAAGAACTGAGATATTCAGCATGTAGCATTGCGCTTATATCCGCTATTTCCTTTTATTGGTCGCGTGGCGCTTCGTGAGACCTCTCCCTGGATAGCGGCCTGAAACAGGATGCCCCCCCATTTGTGCCAAAGAGCATAATAGCCCAGATTAGCTATTTTGCCCTTCATCGGGATCCGGCTATTTTGGCGATGACGTGGAGACGTTTCGGCCGGAGAGCCGGGGTGCGATAAGCCCAGGGCAATGGGAGTTTATGCCCTTTGGGGGAGGCATAAGGCCTTGTCTAGGTCGAGAAAGTCTCTGATTAAAGCCTTGTTCGTGTTGCAAGCATAGCATTTTGATTTAGCACATTAAAGAGTAGAGATAACCGGGAGTAGAAGGGCGAGATGAAGCTGATGTGCTAAAATGCAAATGGGTGTTTGTTTAGTTTTAACGTCTAATGAGATAAATATAAGAATTTCAGCTCTGTATATCCTTGATTATTCCGATGACGTTATTATACCGGTTTCATGTATTGTGAACAGCCCAAGTAAGAACACAAAGCAATCTTGGTAGTAACCTTATCTAAGCACAATCCTTACATAATAAATTCTTCGTCTCATGGTCTTAGCTAGCTAAGCTTCAAGCCAGACAAATGGCAGCATGGCGCCAACAACTCTTTTCTTCTGGGCTACCTTCAACTTTAGATCGCTATCTTTGTATACCTCACCGGTCTTCTTAATCCACCACTGCTACCAACTCAGTCCTTCGAGATCGGGTTGAAGTTTGCCTTTCTAACTAGCTGCCTCCCGGTCAATGTTGCTAAACTGCGATTGCGAGGAGTCCAACGCCTGCTACTAGTGTTCGGCTGCGAGGAGGGCTTTGGAAAGACACGCGGGGTTGGCACAGTGAGTAGCATCACTAGCCAGGCAACTAGCATAGAGCCCTTTCGGTAGACATGCTAGTGTTATGGAGTTCAGTAGTAGCAACTGCATCGTTCGATGCAAGCCTCGGTAGGTAGAGGAAAGTCGAGTGACTATAACGTAGTCATGATATACAGCGGCGGTTAGGTATGCAGGGAATAGAAGGTATTCTATATGTAGAAATATTAGACTTCAAGGAAACAAGAGTTAGTACAAGCATAAACGTAGAGTGCTACGGGGAGACTAACGTACTAGGTGACCTTGATAAGAATGCTCTTCTAGAGCTTCTCGAGGTTGGGACAGCGCACTCAAACTTGCACGGCCACGTTGCTGGACACGTATTCTTTGCTGCAGCAACCACAGTTCGTGACGATGGTGACTTGGGCACTGGCCGGGCGCACAATGGGGCGGCTGTGGCAGCGTTGCTCATTATGGCCCAGGGGAAAGAAGACAAAGATAAATTGAGATGGCCATTTTTGCAAAGCACATGGCAAGAGGACTAGGGAGCAGACTTATTACCGAACTTGTTAGTTACTTCACTATATGAGTAGAAAACTACCTTATCTAGCTATACACATTGTTCACTGCTAGGAGAATCCTAACATACGAGGCTTTAGGTTGTCTTAGTAACTGAGAACAGTGACCTTGGAGTGNTTTTTTAGTGCACCATCACCATCCACCCTCATTCATACACCAGGCTGCTAACGCGTCCCATCCACTACTTGATCTTGTAATGTTTATTACCAAATTGAGCTCGGTAACAGCCCTGTTACGCGGGGCAAAACTCCCCGCGACTGCTCTCTATATCGGTACCTCTGGTGGTGCACTGCCTGTTTGCCTTCTCTTTTCTCACTTTGTCTTCAGCAGAGATCCATCCCGATCTGTTAATTCCCTGTTGCAATCACCTTCTCCCACTAGGATTTGCAGTTTATTATCCATCTCCAGACAATCACTACAGCATTCGGTTATCAACTTTCTTTTGTGCATTATAACAGGCTACCACCTATCCTCAGTAAGTTCTTGTCAGCCGATAACATACTAAACTATACCGCTGGCGTATTTCTAACATAACTAGCCCGATATCCCCCCACCCCCGCGTACTCATCTTTACTATTGAGTCACGTAGAGCCATGCCGCGAGCAAAGAGAAGTCGTTCCAAGCGTTCCAAGCAGTCCTCGCGCCGACGGAACCGTAACAGGGTCATTGTCCCCTCGTCCGGGTCAGAGCCAAATTTGTTCCCCTGCCGCCGCTGTGATAAAGTTTACGACAAGCAAACCAATCTCAACCGGCATATCAGTGACCGACATATCGGTACACGCTGCTACTGGCCAGGCTGTGGAAGAACAACCGAGACCGAGTTGGAATTGATCCAACATCTTAAGGAACATCAGTTGAATGCAATCGAGCAGGGAATTGAAGAGACCGTCTGTCCTTGGCCTAACTGTGGAAAATCCTTTGGTCGTAGTGATACTGTCCAACGATGCCTTAAGCACCACATCAACTACGCTCCTCGCGGCATTTAGGGCTGCATCAAACGAGGAAGTTAAGGGGATGGGAACAGCTTTGGTGGTTGCAGATCTTTGGAAGGACTCAATGGAACCTAGACCTAAAGGGTAATGTTGTGATCATTGGAGCAACGAAATGATGAGAGGATTTTGTGACTGGATTCCTTAGAGTATATCCATGACTATGCATTCCTAGGAGAGTTCATAGTACAAGACTCAGGAGTAGATATTGGTTCAACAACACTGAAATCGGTTCCCAAATCTTAATTTCGTGCACTACTCTATGTGATTAATGATCTAGAATCTGTAAGGCAGTTAACATTAGTTTAATATCTACTGGTACCACAACCTTAGAACAAAGGAGGTTCCTATATATAGCAGTAGTATAACAACAAGGATATCTTAAAACCCATGCACATTAACCGGTGCTATATTATATTCCTATATTAACAGTTTTAATAACTAATATGTTAATTAACAAAGTAAAAAAGTTAAAGCAATATTAAAACCAGATTTTAATATAAGTAATTAACATTTTTAACTTTAATAATATTAATATAGGTATGTAAAAGCTTTACCGTAGTAATTAAGATAAGAAACCTTTTTTTTTTTCATCATTAATATATACTACATTGCCTTATTGCCCATGGTTCCTTTCACCATTTAGCAATTACATCTATAGGTTAATGCAATATAGGTACCTAGGTACTTAGTAGTAGCAATTATTATAAAGGTATAAATTTATAAAGGACAGCATATAAGGCTACATGTATCCCTCACGGTGCCTGCAAGTACTGATGTTGATTGTGCAATGCAGGACATCATGGTACATATGAGGACTACTACTAGGTACCTTTGGTAGGAAGTACATATGTAGTTTCTCATAATTGGCCACACTACCAGATACCTAGTAGGTATGATCTTAAATGTACTCATAATTCCAATGGGTCTAGGACATGGACTGATTACCTAATTCATGTGATATGGAGTCTAGCTACCATACTCTATACATTCCGCATCAAATGTTGTCAACATAGTTGTAAATAGGTCAACAGCATAGGCCTAAATTAAGACTAGGCTTAGCTTAGTGTTGTTGGGGAGGACTTCTTAACACATTACTATAATGCCTTGTACATCATATCACTTGCTACCCTTGATAGTGTCTAACAACGTGTTTAGACACGCAACCAGACTAATTGTGGGAAAAGGCAGACTCCAGAATCCTTGACAGCTTAAGGGGATAAACTCCAACGTATATGTCACATACATAAACCAAGGGTATTAGTGTCATTGGGATAGACTCTTTGTGTAGGTATCAACAAACATTTACCACCTTCCTATACCTGGGTCATGACAGTATGACCTTGGCTAGAGTGTTATCTGAAGAGTACCTGTGAACCTGTATCCAGGTTTCTCTTTGAACCCCGACTTATGATTTATATTTGGTTGAAATAAGTGTAGATCAAAAATACCATGATATCGGAGATATCGGAATAAGACAAGGCATATCCACCTTTGCTCTAAACTTATCTTTATGTCGATCTTTTAAATTGGAATGGAATTATCACTCCACCAACCCCTCCAACACCTTGCGATTTAAAGCTTCCGCTGCATTTTTACATGAGAATTAAATTACTAAGGTCAGCTATCGGAGCTAACTAGGAGTACGTCGTGTGCAATGAAAGTTACCAGCTAAAGAGTAATCTACTCAGTGGAGGCCCAAGCAAGGACGTGCTATACACACCGAGGAAGCAGATATTACCCTCAAACTTGAGTCAGCACACTACACGCCCGCGCTGCCTAACCACTTATCGAGTTCCATAGGATCTCCTATTATTTCCTCGAAATGTTCCACGATCTTCCCATCCTTGAAGTGCCAAACCCCGCGAAACTGCATATTTAGATCCTCCTGACCCGGCTTGTGTGCCCGTATAAAGCCGTGTACCACGCCATGTTCTTCACTTACGTCCACAGCTTTTATATCCATCTGTAGTGTGCCTCCCGTAATGGCGACAAGGGCCTCCTCGTGTGCCTGCGCCGCTGCAATACCATAAAGGGACGTCGCCTTGTCATAACAATGCAACACTATATCTGGAGATGCAACTTGATTCAGTCGAGTGAGATCGGCGTAGAGATAGCGTAGAAGCTCCGCCTTGTTGTCGAAATGGACGACCTCATTTTTTGTTGCATCGTTTGCCGAAGCTGCTGGCATTGTGCTCGGGTTTGCTATCGAGTCTCGAATTTTGGTTGATTGATTGCGAAGAAGTGAGGAAGCCGAAAGTATTTGGGGATAGACGTTCAATTTTTCTTTATATATATTTTTGGAGGAAGAGGAGAATTGACGATAGTATGGCATTGCCAAAGTTGGTGTTTGGGGAGATGTTTAGGGGTGTCGGATGTCCGTCGGCGAAGACAACAGCCTCGGGCCACCTTGGTGGTGAGGCTGAAGCCACTATGCTTTCAAAACACTACTGAGACACCTGAGAATTCTAAATAAAGAAAAAGAATTAAAAAAAAGAAATCAAGAAATCAAGAGAGAAGAGCGAAAGTTAAGACAAAGAAAAGGAGAAGAAGAGAAAGAGAAAGAATTGTTAACAGGGAAAAGAATAAACAGGAAATAAATTGGGAAAGGGGAGAATTGTCTAGAGAAGGTTGAAAGGGGTAAAAAGAAAAAGACAATAAATGAGATTTAAATAAAATAGAGTGCTGTACGTTGGCGTCACGGTTTAAGAAAATCATGTTCAATAGTCTTAAGATAGGCATAGAAAAAGGGCCGNAACTTTTTACGAAACCNTGGCAGGCAAAGTAACAGAGGCATCACTATATACTCAAGGGACAATCCAATTGATAACTGTTGTGAATCAAGGCACTTTTAAGTTGGCATATGAGCCTGAAGCTGTCATCAGCCGGGGTTGGCCAGTATATGGTGATGATAAGGCCACAACGGATGTATGAATTATTATACCTCTTTTCTGTCACAACCACATCTATAAGCGCTGGGTCCGTAGCTACCTACATGAAGGAACTTGCTACGTTGTGTTTTGCTTTGATGCACCCGTAATTGATCAAAAGGAACCTCCTTTCGATATATTTAGTCTTGAGTATGACACTAAATTGGTACAAAATTTGGGCTAATAAGTATCATGAATAGAATAGATTGTATCGCTCATCAATATTAAATACCACAGCTCTTATCATTTTGCTTAGTATCACAAAATCCAGCCGTCGTATTCCTTAATGTTTTCCCTCCTGACGCCCTCCATCTCCCCCTTGACATCCAAGAGCCTGACCTGCCCGCCATTTTCCTGGCTCCACTTCGCCGTGAAGTCCTTCACACGCTTCTCAGTTGCCTCGTCGTCCTTCATTAACAAGGCCACGGCATCATACCCACCAGCACCGGGAACGACACCATTGTAGACACCCTCAACCTCCATCAAGGCATCTAAGAGCTTTGTCTGGCTTTCGGGTTCAATAGGAACGTCACTCTGGGTACCCATGGCACGGATGAGCTCGCGGATTTCTGTGACAGCAGGTCTGATCTCGTCGAGCTTACCCTCACTGAGGATAGTACCGAGCCTCACGTTCCTCGACTGCAGTTCGTCCCATAGCTTTTTAGAATCCGCGGGGTTGGACTCGCGCCATTGCAAGACCTTCTTCACCATACTGACGGTCTGGCTGCCACAGTCGACGTCGCACATGCGCAAAGCGGTTCCTGGGGGGACGCTGACGCCCTCTTTTACGATATCTGTGTCCCATGTCTCCCCACCAATTAGCTTCGTTAGCGCGGGTGCAAAGCCTGGCGCGCCGGCCTCGGGTATGCTTTTAAGAACAGATGGTGAAAAACGCCGGTATCGGCAACTGCCATAGACAGCGGCAGCAATGTCAAATCCTGAACCAACTTTACCCTGGGCGGCACAGTGGGCTGCTTGAGCGAGGTTGTGTAGCGTGCGCTTGCCTTGGGGAGTATCGAGGTTGAAATCGGACTGAGGCAGATAATGCGTCAGGAGGGCGGCAGTCAGGGATGTGACGAGGGCGGCGGATGAGCCGAGCCCAGTCTTGTTGGCACCCCTGAGTGTCGTGGGGAATTTAGCGAAGCGAGTGGGATTCTCCCCGGTGCCGGTTAGTGAATGAGGCTGTGAGTAGTAGTCATTGTCGGCAAGAATAGTGAACTGAGCTGGGTCGAAAGTGTGCGACGACCGGCGGAAGGCTGTGCCGGCGATATAACTGAGCGCATAGCTCAACGTGACCTCGACAAACGGGTTGGAATCGATGTTCCCACCACTATTCCGACATGAGTATACAGAGCCATACGAAGCGCGCGGCGACAGGCGAAACGAGATGAAAGCCGACTTACCTCTGTAGCTGCGTCACCTTAATGCCACCCTCGTCGGGAGCGAGGTGGTATCCGTAGCGCCATTGGGCCTCCTGGAATTGAGGACTATCCACCACAATCTCGCTGAGCTGGACACCGGGACTTGTCTTAATCTCCCGGGCAACAACATTGATGCGGGCGCTTAGGCCGAAAACAAGGGCGGTATATTCTCTGTCAAGGACTAGGTAACCTCCGGCCAAGAACACCTTGCCGGGTGCGGAGACGGCGGTGGGAGTTGTGCTCGGCATTGAACTGAGCTTAGACAGGTGAAGGAAACCTTGCCGTTGCGAGATTAAGGGTGTCAATAACAGTTAGGGAGGGAAGTGGTCGGGGCACATGCACATGCAGCCCGGACTCGGATTGAAATGAATAAGAAGCAAGCCCCGCGATCTGGATGTGACGAGGGGCAATTGAGAGAGAAAAGTGATCGACAGGGGAGGGGTAGATGAATTAAAACTACCATCTATGTAAACCAAAACCGCGCAAGAAATAACATGAAATGACAAACTGGGAATGTATCTCTCTCTATATAAAATAGGCACGGGCACGGCCAGGTAAACCAGGTAGAAGAAAAAGAATCTTGAGGCACGTACTCTTGCACTGCAACGGGATGATTTGAGTAGACGGCGTTAGAGAATGAGGTTAAGATATTTCGGCGGTTTGAGCAAGTCTCTGCGGGGAAGCTCAAAATAGCTATCCCCGATGCTTCGATGTTTGGATGGCAGGCTGTGGGGGTCCAAAGTTACAGGTAAATACCTAAGTACCTACGGGATTCGGTTAGGTACTTTAGTATGTAACGACTAGGTACCTTACCTACATGTAGGTTACAAATATCCTACGGGTGCCTACTTTTTTAAGTACATACATACATTGTATTTAGATATATACACGTACCTCTCGCAGAGCATACTTTATGTAGGTAAATAGGTACTGCGCAGTGTACTCTATACACAGATACCTACCTGATGGGTGGGCTTAGCAGATCCTTGTACCAATATAACGGATCGACTTACACTACATGGTACACTAAGTACCTAAGTGAAGATTGGTAGTTTCTGTGTAGGGTAGATGAACTACATTCTATTATTATATTTGGATTGACAAATCAGACAATACTATTTGTCATTTGAATCATTCCCTCTTATTCATCTGACTGTGAAATCAAGTCATTATACTAGTACACTATAGGGTACAACTAAACCATTGACGCCTAGGCCACTGCCGCAGATGTCGGCAAAGGGCTGGTATTGCAATTGCTGACGTGACCGAGACAGATCCGTTCGGGTTCAAGAGATGGAAAGAGGCTTTGTTGAAGCTCCACCAACACAGCTAGGCGTTGGCCATTTGTTCTCATAAGCTCCCAATGATATAGGGTAATATCTCGAGCTGGTAATATATTTAGGGAAAAAAAATTACTTGTTTTCCTTCAGTTACAAACCAACGCGGCCAGGAATGGGCATCATCTCACCAATTCACCAATCTAGGAGGATACTTATCATGAAACTCCTCTTGCGAATACAAGGATCAAGGTTTTACTTGATTCCATACTATCGATTCGAAGAGATACAAGCGACGTATCCGTTGTTTTGAAGGAATATATCGATATAATGTGTGAATTATCAATACAATTTCGAGATACAGGCGGTCGTGAGACGATATATATCACAATTCCGCCTATTCAATTCGGTCACGAAATTTATAGCATATGGAATTTGTGTTGACCCTAAGGCCTTACAGTTCATGACGGATTGATGGGATGAAATAGGTAGATTTGCTTGTAAAGAGCTCTACGGTATTGCTTGCCGTGTGAAAGTTTGACTGAAATCAATACCCCGGACACAGGAGTCCTCTTATTTTGCCATGGTCAAGGAACAACTCGCCCTCGTAGTTTTGACCAAATGATCGGCAGATGAAATGAAGGCTGGTGATGGCATGAGGCTACCTTCATAGACACGACTTGACGTTGTAGCCAAGGGAAATTTTTGTTGAATTAGAAAGAGCAAGGCTTTAGGCTATACAGAATCGAGTAATTGATTGTGGTCAGTAAATCCACTAGGTTACGTATATTGAAAGAATCTTGAGGTAGCACTAAACCTGGCCTCCCTCCGGTTGGGAACCCAACACTCGATTGAAAAAAACGTCTAGAGATGGAGCCGACAGACTCGTCCATGCTTGTGTTCAAGAGAACCTAGCATGTATATATTCTCTATTCTAGACACTTGTTAATAATTCGTGCCTCTTTTCTCTATACCAAACCTGGGTGATACAAGATGTAGTGTATACACGCAAATTTCTCATGAATGCCCTCATATAGAAGGTTTTAAAACAATGTTATCGATCAATCGGACAGCAGGGCCCCCGCTGTGGCCTAGATCTTCCCCGGGCAGTGGTGACTCGACCGGGAGCATTTTCACCGCACCACTCAGTATTCCACCAACTTTGGGATCAACGTGCGTCACCTCCTCCATGGTCGAAGGGTCGGCAAGCGAGATATAGTCAACCTCGTACTTGACGCGTTGCTTAGGATTTAGGGCCATCTGCTCATTTAATATATCCACGGTCACAGAGTTGGCGGCCTCGAGGATAGTTTCCCGGTCCAAAACACCATGGAGATACTTTTCCTCCGCGGCTTTAAGGGCACGGTTCAGTACCGTCGCGACCTTGCGGCGCCGCTCACCGAGGTAGACATTACGTGAGCTCAAAGCAAGACCATCTAGTTCTCTGCTCGTCTGGCCGACGACGACGTCTATCGGCAACATAAAATCCCTGACCATGTTGCGAATTACGACAGTTTGTTGCACGTCTTTTTGCCCAAAATACACCTTCTCGGGCTGTACGATATTGAACAGCTTCATGCAAACGGTGGCGACACCGCGGNAAAAAAGTCGGGCGTGTACGGCCCTCGAGTAACTCGCTGACAGGGGTCATGACGACGAAACTCCCCTTCGAATCCACCTCTTGGCCGGGGAATCCAGAAGGGTAGATCTCGTTGGTAGTGGGCGCGAAGACGGCGCTGATGCGCCCCAAGTTTCCACCGTCGTCTGCCAACTCTCTGTCTAGCTCGGCAAGGATCTTGCAGTCGTTGTCCCACGTCACCGGGTAAGAGGCGAGATCTTCTTTAATTCCAAACTGGGCCGGGTTGACGTATATGCTAACGACGACGTGGTGCGACTCGCGAGCGGCAGCGCGGATGAGGGATAGGTGGCCTTCGTGAAGGGCACCCATGGTGGGCACAAGACTGACGATTCGGTGGTCGAGGAGCTGTGGTTTTCTCCATCGACGCACGGCATCCACGGTTCGAAGGACCTTGATCGGTGTCGAAGGAATGGTCTCGCGAATCTGCCGCCGCGCCGAGGCCATACTGCGTGCTAGGGGGGGGGTGGGTACTCCAGGGACGCGACGCCACAAGGCGGCGGATTCTAAGTGAAATCATGATCGCAATGCTAGCACAAGTTTTCAAGGGTATAGAGTTTGCACAGATAAAGAGGATGAGGGAGTTATTGGGCTAATAGAAGCCATTGTAGTGACTCAATGGCGGGTTAAAAAAGCTACGTGAGCAAAAGCCATGATGCTTTCTGCTGCGGACATTTGAGGATGTTATAGCTTCATTTCTGGGGGAGGGAGGTCCCATAGATAAGATTGATAAAGAATAATGTACCTAAGTACGTACCGAGTACCTTACTGCATTCATCTTTATACTAGTATACATGCAAGTACATGTACATAATAGACCGACGTCATTTTCAGGGTCCAACTCCACCACCTTGTCTCTCCCCTAAACCCCCCACCGCAATTTTCATTTTATAGGACCTAGTCCACTGAATAGAGCGTTCCACTAATGTTCCACGGGTGTTCCAGAGGGCTACGAGCTCCCCACCATAAGTGCCTACCTAAGGTACCTAAGCATCCCGAGATATGTGCATATATCCGTCCCTCGTACCTGAGACCGGCAACGCCTCGCATCCTTTCAATCCTAATTTTTGCGAATGGGGGATGTTGAATGGAGCATATGTCGAGATCAGGTATACATCTCTATAAGTTGTTGACCTAGCTAGATCGATGAAACGCTCGCCTCATATCGACGCAGTGCACCGACACTTCATAACTTCCTCGCCATCCATCTCGGAACCCCCGTCTGTAAAGTAGATATGGCCGTGGAAAACACCATGATCCGGGCGCTGCTGTTTCTAGCCATCTCATCCCCGCTAAACACCAATGCGGCGAGTCCTGACCGCTACGGCCAGGAGAAGATTGCGTTGAACGATGATACTACCCGTTACGAAGAGGCCTGCCCAGACTATACGCAATACTCCGCATATGTCCAGTAAGTTGTGCCCCAAAAGTCGGAGAGTGGCCTAGCTTAAGGCCTTCGAGTTGACATGTTCACCGCTTGTCATAGCCGCCCCCTAAGCAATGGCCCTCTCGAGTTGCCCTATCAGCGACCGCACCCAAGGTGTCGTACGTTCCATTCAGACGCCATAGAGAAGGTCATCGACGATATTGTTTCTCGCATGAAGGACCCTGATCTTGCGCGCTTGTTTGAAAATACATTCCCGGTCCGCCTACACCCCTCCCTTTCTGGAACTCATGTAGCTGGCGTGCAATCTTGCAGGTAACTGACTTAGCTTGACATCCATAGTCGACAACAGATACGACTGTCAAGTTCCATACAACCCAGTCGACAGATACGAGGCGGAATCAGATCCCTCTAGGATCATTTGATGAGGGACAGTGGGAAGGACCGCAGTCGTTTATCATTACTGGTGAGCCTTCTTTACGTAGCGCATGTGATGCCTACACCTTGTATTCTCCTATGCTAACGCATTCGTCCAGGAGATATCATTGCCGAATGGCTCCGAGACTCGACAAATCAATTGTCGCCCTATCAGGCACTCGCCAAGAAGGACCCCAAGATATACCAGCTAATTCTTGGCGCCATCAATACTCAGTCCGAGTTCGTTATCGGGTCACCATATTGCAACGCCTTTCAGCCTCCGCCTATCAGTAACTTGCCCATCAGTAACAACGGCCAGGACGATATTGTGCATCCCATATACGACCCAACATTCGTCTTCGAGTGCAAATACGAGCTGGACTCTCTGGCACACTTCCTTGCTTTAGGTAATGACTTTAATGAACATAGTGGCTCCAAAGAATTCCTCACCCCACGATGGTATCAAGCACTGCAGACCTTATTGAATGTGCTGGAGGAACAGGCACAGCCAACCTTCGACTCGGAAACCGGCCGGTTCCGCAGGAACCAATATACTTTCAGCCGGAACACAAATCTAGGCACAGAAACGCTGAACCTTAACGGTGTGGGCAATCCTTTGAACGGCGGTACTGGATTAATACGATCGGCATTTAGACCAAGCGACGATGCTACAATCCTGGGCTTCTTCATACCCGCTAATGCCCAGATGGCTATGGAGCTGAAACGAACGGCGAAGATTCTCAAAGATATCGGCAAGGAGGGACTGTCGCAAACCGTGGCCGAATGGAGTCAGAGGATCATAAAAGGTATCTGGGAGTATGGTGTTGTCGAACATCGCCAGTTCGGGAAAGTTTTTGCTTACGAAGTCGACGGTTATGGGTCGTCTATCCTCATGGATGATGCGAATTACCCATCTCTGCTTGCGCTGCCACTCATGGGCTTCGTAGATTCAAGCGACGAGACTTACCAAAACACAAGGCGGATGTTGCTCTCGAAATCTTCTAATCCCTACTATCTTAAAGGCAGAGACTTTCATGGCATTGGAGGTAAATTGAGGAATGGGTACTCAATCTGACATCTCGACTAACGTGACTGCAGGACCCCATATTGGTCTCATGAACGCATGGCCCATGAGTCTGCTCGTTCAAGCCCGGACGTCAGATGATGACGAGGAGATCAAAGAGTGCATTGATCTTGTATTACGTTCTAGCAAGCTCGGCTTAATTCACGAGAGCGTTGATGTGAACGTAATAAGTTCCTATACGAGTAAGTAGGCCGGTCTATAACATATAACCACAGAGCTAACATGAGAATCTAGGGAGTTGGTTTGCATGTAAGATAATAATTTTCTCTTGTTGAATCCAGCTAACACTTTTACAGGGGCCAACGGAGTCTTCGCTTCGACAATTCTTGATCTTGCAAAGCGTAAACCACATTTGATATTTGCTAATCCAACACCGTATGATATTTCAAGCATATGAACAATAGCATGGCCTACCAGTTGTTAAGTAGCATCATGGCACATGGTTCCAAGCTAGGCAGTGAATCAATTATGTCCATTACGGAATCATGACTCCTTTTATTATTTAAACTACAACAAAGTCAAAGCTTGCCACAGACAGAAAATAATATGCCTGTTATTGTGCTATAGAATCTAGTCTTAGCCCGTAATCCTGCCTAGCTATTAAGAATGCTTTAAGGATAACCTCTGTACTCGCTGCTCACGATCTGACACACTACCTACCTCCTAGTAGTCAATTTAATGTTGGGTCCCCACATATAAATTAGCATGGATGGGTACAAATGACTCCTCACAAATAAGATTCAACTTATTAGATTCATATAAATGTAAATACACCAATGTGACCTAGCTCGTACGTTCCTATAAGTATTGGATGCTAGAGGAGAGCGAGGGTCAATATCGCACCGGGCAAATCCCGTCAAATCATATCTCTTAGTGGTGAAACTTTTATTCCCATAATGACTATAACATCAATTGATTTAGGGGGGTTAAGAGAGGCCGTAGTGCGTTAGCTCGAGCGTTTTCATTGGGATGTTTATTACTGCTACATGTACCTGCGGCTCTAGTATGGTAGGCAAATCGTCAAAAGATCGGAATGCAAGAAAAGACGATGAAGTAAGCCGCGTAAATACCATAAGAGGTGCATCTTAGAGCTTCGCGTGTCTGTTGTAGTCGTTCACGGACCGGGCTGGCACTCTCACTGTCTGGGTTGCGTCGCCGTGCTACTTCCTCGCATGTCCGATCTTCGTGGATGCAAGATCCACGGGCCGCATGTGCGTCTTACCGAAGGATGAGCGGGGATTGATAGTCCAAGTCTCGAGGGGCAACGGAGAGCTGTTCGCGGAGCACGGTGACAGGGACGCCTTACGCTTCGAGCGGAACTTCGTAGATGACATCGAGAAACTGGGTCGCGTGATACACGGGATGCTAGATGAAGGGCCTAGAAGCTAGGGTCGCCAACGTAGAGAGCTGAGCGACGTAAGCTGATAGATGAACTTAAAAACCTCGTATTTCAGAGGTGGGTGGAGGATACTACAAAACTGAAGTATAACATAACATGAGTTTTATCTTTAAAGTGTCATATTAACAAGTTTTAAATACCTAATTCTACAGCCCAACATTCGCTTGCTTACTTCGTGGCACAAAGACAGCAAACAAGCCATGTAGAGATCCACGAAGATCCAATATGGTATAAGCCGAGGCGTTTACCAGCCCCATGTCCGCGACGACGCCGTGAAGATGGGAGGTTTCCATTGGATATTCTCGGGCGAGATATACCGCTTCTTTTTTGATTTGGCTTTCTCTCGTTGCTGAATCATTGACTCTGGTAACACAAGCTTGTGCTCACCCTTATGATACACTTGCATCTTCAGTGCTTGCAGAGTATGTTCGACGTCCTGCGTGGTCATCGCGAGTGAGGTCGAGATGCTCTCGATGCTTGACTTCTCCTCGCGGTCATTTAACTCTAGCAAAAGGTCTATGATATTCTCCGACCAGTACTGCCGGTAGCTGAGAAGTCCTAGATCCGACAGAGGCTTCTCAGGAGATCCGAGCTTGCCCTCAATCTTGGAGAGTTCGTAGGAGAACTGGATGAGCAAGCGACCAAACCCCTTCCGCTGATATTGGGGCAGAGTCAAAATACAGGCGACATTGTAATTGTCCGCACTTTCTTTCTCCTTGGAGAAGTACCCAACGAGATGGTGGCCCTTCTCGGTCTTTTGCGTCATCACGTAGAATAAGAAAGGGTCTACGTCATAGTACAATGTTTTATGGTCAAGGAACATTTTCGAGAGTAGGCACAAGTTTCGGCACCAGGTGCGCTGTCGGCGACCATCAATCTCGAAGAACGAGACGTAATCATCCCGATAGATCTCGTTCCCGGGTGGGTGCTGCAAAGTGCACTTTTGCCGATGTCTGGTGAAAGATTTCTTATCGCCGTAATAGCTCAGACAGAACTCACATATAAAAATGACGTCTTCTTGAGTGAAGGATTCGGGGTACGGAGAAAAATACCACGGGAATAAATCGAACTGGCCGAACTGTACCTTCGATATGTTCCTTATTCGAGCGAGTTCGGTAGGATTTTGTGTCATGGAACCCCCCGTCCTCAACTTCTCGATCTCGGCCTCTCTGCTGAATTCTATTTCTTTCTTAACTTCGGGGGCCTGGTCGTCTTCGTCAACATCCATCTCATCGCCCCCGATAGCAGGCGTCCCGGCAGACTTTTGCTCGAGGTCTCTCGGTGTAGAGGGTGCTTTGGACGGTGGCTGCGTATCAGATACTTCGGGCCATGTATGAGGCGTAACGGATTCGGAGGCAACGGATTGCTCT
This sequence comes from Xylaria multiplex, assembly GCA_011057905.1. NCBI lineage: Eukaryota > Fungi > Ascomycota > Sordariomycetes > Xylariales > Xylariaceae > Xylaria > Xylaria multiplex. The sequence continues at coordinate 233,190 of WUBL01000038.1, read as the reverse complement.
CTCTTCCCCGGGCGTTTCTGTGCCTTGCTTGGGGGGGCTTTCTTTTTTGACACGGTCGCATTCTTGCCCTTGCTATCCTTTTGCTTGTCCTTGTCGGGATTCGGCCACTCGACATCGTGGTCGAAGTCTATGCGCTTGGCGGGAACCCATTCGTCGAGACGCTTGTTGAAGTTGTCAAAGTTGCAGTAGAATTGTCGGCCGCTCTTAGTATCTTTTATACTCAGGATTTCGGCGCGACGAGCTTGCCCATTCTTCTCGACCATGGCAATGCACCCGACCCCAAGCGTGTCAACTGTTGCCTTACTTTTCTGCCGCGGCCCCTCAGGCCCGACAGCCGCCTCCCCGTTGAGAGCACTGGGACTCATGATGGAATTAAGGTGATGGCGCGGTTGTTTTGATGAAAGTTGGTCGCTTGGGTCTGTTCGAGGTTTGAGCAAGTATAGGTACTTAGGTTGGGAGGTAGATTAGAGGGGCAATTTACAGTGCCCAAAACAGCACTAAATACAGTCTTCAATACATCCACGTACTATGTATCCACACCGTGTATGTCCTTGATGGGATCCTGAAGTTACAAAACGCGCTGAGAATGGTCCACGAGTCTTTACCAAACATCCCAATATGTATAGAGGGCAATGCCCACGCATGTAGTAGCCTATATAGGTATCCCAATGTAAACTCGAATTTGAACTCTCATTACTTAACGCCTTTGCTCCAGACAGCCCCAAATAGTCCGAATTTCCAGCCATCACTTGAGTGATCTCAGCGTGTTGCTCTACCTTGTAGGCAACTTTGACTCTGTTGTATACGAATGAATCTGGGGTACGGTTAGTTATTCACATTCACTTTTTCTTAGAGTGAGGCCTGCTATCACCTACCTCTTCAGCAAATGCGATCCATTCTTCCGTTCCGCGCACATAAGGGTCTGCACTAGAATCGCTAGTAGACTCGTGGCCCCAGATCATCAACTCGTCAAATGCAACCTTGCCTCTCATTGTGCCAACTTCAAGCTGACTCCCTGGGCCTTCGACAACCTCAATATCCTCATCGATCGGTTGCTGCTCTTGGCATGCTTGAGGCTTTGCGTCCATCTTCTCGACGACAACCCCATAGTATCCTTCTGGTAACTTTACTTTTTTCCCATGAAGCTTTCTGCCTCTCAAATAGGCTGTTTGTATCCCATCTAGCTTGTATGAACGCAATTAGGCTCCGACTAGACATTCTCGTATTAGTCGGGGTGCTCACCTTGCGTCTCGTTAGGGTTCCAAAATGTGTTTGACGGATTCACATGTCCGTCATGATGAACCCGGCAGGGTAGCAAATTTACCTTGGCCTTTTCCTGTTTAGAAACTTTGGATTCTACTGTGAATAGAGGTGGAGGCATTTTGGTGTGAAGCTGTTGCGAAGATTTGGTTAGGTATGTGATGGCTGGGTAGGTAGGTACCTATAGATTACACGTTAAACGCGTCAAGGGTGCGCGACAGATGAATTACCTAACCTAAGGGCTACACGAACGTTACGTAATTATGTAATTACCTGCACTAGGTAGTTGCATTTATACGATCGATAACCCCCTGCAATTGAAAAATGTACCATTGAGTGCAATGGAACCTACCAGGTAGGTACCACCTGACCTGGGGGGCAGTCATTATTATTACTACCTACCTAGGTATTTATTAATTCACCATCTACCCCGTTAAAGTTACTTGTACATATATTTAAGTGGACATAGCCCGCCTACGTCATCCTTAACTTAATCTAGACTCAACTTTAACAATGCACCAATTGCATCTATGTTCTTCATCAGTCCACGGCAAGGTTGAAATAATCAACCGAAGGCCATAGGCAAATTAGGTAAGTAAATGCTTAATTGAAACGTATCTAGACTAAAGCTAGAGGGGAGTAGGATTTTAGTAGAATGCATATACTACCAGCCTACTTGTAATCTAGAATTAATAGGTAGGCAGTGACTTTCTCCATGTCTTGCACAGAGTTACGGCAGCACGACCTAGCTAGTGTGCAGACCCTAGGATCTGAGGGCTAGGGTGGCTGCAAGTCACTAAGCTGGCTGCCGTACATATAGACCATACTAGATGACGAGGCTACCACCTTGGTTATTCGACGTTCCTTTTGGAAGGTTATAGCCTAGCTGGTATGGAGTTATGCCGTAATTGTCACACAGTTCTCCTGCTGTGTCTCGGCTTTTTCAATATCATAATCTTTGGGAGGTATTTCCAAAAAAAAAAAAAAAAAAAAAAAAAAATTTAAGCGTAAAATTGAAGTAGTGTCCCGTCGAATTTTAATAACAAGGGCCTAAGTTCCCTAGTTATCCCTAAAACTATCTTAAGAGAAATATAAACTCGATTTAATCTCTATGAATTTTTACATAGCAAGTGAATAACTTGCCACTTTAAAGTTAAATAACTATAATAACATCTTAATATTTAATACACGGTGTTATAAAGACAACATAGCCGGGACAGCTATGTCACCTTATAACACCTATTAGCAGCTGTAGTAAAAAATAGCAATGAAAAACTAAGTGTTTGCTTATAGCTAAAGGCTATAGCAAACACTTAGTTCTTTATCACTTTATTATTATAATTACATTACCTATGGTTTTTTTTACTAATATTAAAGTTGAAAAAATAGCTAAATAAAATAATAAAAACCTTATTATTATTATAACTAGCGTCCGTTATAAAGGCAAAGCTTTTAATTAAGTTATTAAATATATATTAATCTTAAGGTAAAAAAAAAARGGAAAACTTTATAAGCTATTTATAAAAAATATAGGATATATAATAATGTATATATGTGATAATTAATAAGTTTATTAGCTAAGTGTTTAAGTGTTTAAATAATTTAAAATAATATAAGTGATATAAAGACTAGCCGTAACTATTATAATAAAWTTTTTTAAATAAATTATTTAAAAAAATAAAAAATGTTAATAAAAAGTTTTAAGTTAAAAATATATTAACGTTATTTATAAATTAATATTATATTATAAGTCGATATTATAAATAGCTTAGCGTACCTTAAAAAATAATTTTATAAGTGACGGTAATATAGTTATGCCGGTAGCAAAGCCTTATAACCACACCATTTGTTATAATTAGCGTCCGTAATAAAGGCAAAGCTCCTAATTAGGGTTCTAAATGTATATTAATCTTAAGGTGAAAAAGAAAGGGAAAAACTCTACAAACTATCTATAGGAAATGTGGGATATATGGTAGTGTGTGTGTGACGGCTGGTGGGTTTATTAGCCAGGTGTCTAGGTGTTTAGGTGATCTAAGGTGATGTGGGTGATATGGGGACTAGCCGTAACTCCATTAGCCATATATACACATATAGGTGTGTGTGCCTTATACACACTTGCTCTTTCCTTTCCCTTTTTCTTCCTTATACGTAGATTTCATAGAGTATTTTATTGCAAAGCCACGCTTTTTATGATTACCTAATTATGACATTATATAAAGGTATATATTAGTTACGGCAGAACGAACCAGCAGTGTGCAGGCCCTAGGATCTAAGAGCTGGAGGCGACTACAAGTCACGGGCTATCTGCCGTACATATAGACCATACTAGATAACTAGGCTGCCACCTTAGTTATTCGACATTCCTTTTACAGGGATTATAGCCTAATAGGTATGATATTATGCCGTAATCGTCACAATATTTCACNTTTTTTATAACTTAGCTAAAAAAAAATTAGAAAAACTTTAAACCTTTTTTTTTTATAATTTAAATAGTTTATAATAATTACGGCATAATATTATAACTATTAAGCTATAACCTTTATAAAAAAAATGTTAAATAATTAAAATAATAGCTTAGTTATTTAATATAGTTTATATATATAGCAAATAGCTTAATAACTTATAACCACCTTAGCATTTAAATTTTAAAGCTTATATATTAGCTAGTTCGTTTTACCGTAACTTAGTTAAATAAACTATATTTAAAGCTATTATTTTATAGCTTTAAAACTAGCTTATATACTTAAAAAAAAGTAAAAATATAAAGGTATATTTTTAAAGTTTTTAATAAATACTTTTTAAGGTGTATATATAATGTAATATATTAATTAAAAGATATAAAAGAAAAGAAAAAGCTAAAACTTTAAGTTTTAAAAAAAATTTAATTATAAACATGGTGTGCTAGCTATTTAACGGCCGTTAAGCTATTATAATAGCCTAATAGCTTAATAGTTAATAGCATATATATAACACGCGTTTTAGCGCGTAACACGTAATATACCCCGTGCGGGGTTATATTAGTTTTAATAACTATAAAAGCTATAAGCTAATCGTTTTAACTATAGTTTATTTAGCTATTTAAACTAAAAAAAAGGTTTAAAATTTTTTCGATTTTTTTAACTAAGTTATTTAAGTTTTAAAAAGTAGTGTTTTAATATAAAATTAAATATAATATTAACTTAATAAATAACGTTATTATTATAATAATAATATTAATTACATATAAAGCTAACGTATAACATAAGCAGATTAATATTATAAGCGGATTAATATTTTTATAAGCCATATAAAAAAAGCCCGTATATATTACGTAATATTTAAATAACTCTACTAATTTTACTGCTATAAACTAATAATTAGTACCTTTAAAATAGTAATAAAATAAGGAATTTAAAAGTATTTTTTATTATTTTATAACATTTTCTTTTGCTAAGATATTACTAAATACGCTAAAAATGCTNAAGAAATTTTAGCATATTTACTATATTTAGCAATAWTTTTTATAGAAAAAATATGCTATAAAAATATAAAAAATACCTTTAAATTTTTTATTTTATTATAATTCCAAAGGTATTATTTATTAGTTAGTAGTACTAATATTTGCAGAGTTATTTAAAATAGGGGAAATATTTCCTATAAAAATTACCTTAAAAGGTACTGCTAAGCCAAGTGTTAATCTGCTTGTGGTATTAATCCGCTTATGTTATACGTTATATATTATAATAATAAAAAGTAAAAAAATATAAATTTATAAAAAATATAAATTTTTTTAAAATATAAAGCTATTACTTTTTAATAATATCTTATTTTAAAAAACTTATTTAATATTATATTTATTTAAAAAAAGTTAATATTTTAATAGATTTTATTTTAAAAAATATATAAAGCATATAATTTCTTACTTAAAAAATTAAAATGTAGAAAAAATTAAGTATTTTAATAAACTTTACTTATAAAAATCATATAAATTAAAAAAAAGTATTAGAAGTAGGTGGCAAAAGTATAACCGATCTACATACCTATATAAACCTTTAACCTGCTGTTTATACTGTAGTATAACTTACCTTTTAATCTAACGGATTTACTATACCAAAAGTACTATCTTTGACACAGAGATTCCTACGACTATTCAAGATCCTCCAGAATACATAGAGTCGGCAGTCAGCGACGATAGTCGCCGATCTACCTTACCCATTCTGGACTCTATACACTCGTCCGGCCGTGTCTCGGAACGAGCCGGAATCAGGTAAGGCTCAATTCTAACACCGAGACATCGGATATTTCCTACATCGACCGGAGACCCATGGAGGCTAGTATCTACCCATGTGACAGGGTAAGTTTCGCGCTTCGAACGAAAGAGTTGAAAGGACTAGAGATATAGAGAGTTGTCACGGTTGGATTCTTGTCTAGTTACTAAGGGATAGGAAGAAAGCTACCAGATATTAAAATTCTCGATACAGTAATTACACTTGCAAATCTAAGTTAAAGGTATACCGCCTTTTAGGAACGATTGGCACTAGAAAGGTAGGTAACATCGGCCATTCTAGTTCGGGCCCCCCTTTGCGTGGCCTGGTGCAGTAAGAGACCGAGCCTCACCCCTCAATAAGTGCCGATATAAACGCTCTTCTATCTACTTGGACGATCGAGTTTCTATCTACCCATATCTCTGTGGCTGCTTATTTATCCAAAAGGGAAGGTCGCCGTTCCTGTATCAGGGAGAGAAAATGACAGCTCAGGTAGTAGCTATTGTGTATGCCCTAGGATGCGTTAAGCAAGCCACAGCGTCATGATTATGCTCTTAGAAAGTGGCCCAGGTTTAATATAACTTAGGTATCTTACCCCTCATTCATATTTGACAATTTCCTCATCGTTATAGCCTCAATATCACGCCTAACTCTACATCGTAGATATGGACCAGCAACTATTTGACGACATGAGGGCTCATTGGGTTGCTGCTCTGGGAACCCTGGTGAGTTCAAAGGGCGCATCCCATTTGGGAACTCTAATTTCCCACTACTGACGGATGCCTAGTACATAAGCTATCAGCTCGGGATTTTTATTTACAACTTATTCTTCCACCCCTTATCCAAGGTTCCTGGGCCGTTTCTAGGCCGTAGTACCTTGGTAAGATGCATGACCGCATACCTTAAAGTTGTACTTCGCCTTGCATGGGCTAACGATTTCCACACTTGCTAGTTATGGCGCTTCTGGGACGCTCTAAGTGGCCAACACCACAAGCATATGAAAGAGATGCACGCAAAATACGGCACGTTATTTACCCTCTCCTCTCTCCTACACATCAAGAGAATCGAAGGCCAACGAGGTATTGCTTGTTGCTCGTACTGACATTTTGACTTCTTGAAAGGCCATGTTGTGCGTGTTTCACCTAACGAGCTAAGCTTCTCGACCGTTCAGTCTTACCGGGACATCTATGGCTTCCCCCCTCCAGGAGGCCAACATTGTATTAAAAGTGAGATGTACGACATCGTCGGCAGCGGCTTCAAGATAGCCGATATTGTTTCAGAACGCGATCCACAGGCTCATGCGCGTAAGAAGAAGTACCTAACCCCTGCCTTCTCCCCCAGAGCTCTAGCTTCCCAAGAGGCCGTTATACATCGATGTCTCGATGCCTTCGTTTCCAAGATTGGGCCGGTTAGCCAGAGATCGCCGCAAGGTATCAACATGGTCTCATGGTTCGAGATGAGCTCATTCGACCTGTTTGGGGAGATGTCATTTGGCGAGAGCTTCGACTGCATTGCCGAAGAAAAGCGCCACTTCTGGATCGATATGATCCTCCACCATGTTCGTGATATTGTTATCATGGATAACCTGCGCCGGTTTAGCATATTCAAGGCGTTTTCTAAGTTACTACCCCTATCCAAACTCGCTATGTCATTCCTGGACAAGCACATCCAGTACGTCCGAGACAAGGTGCAACGCCGACTAGAACACGAGTCACCCCGTCAGGACTTCTTCACCAACCTAGTTTCCAAAGTCAAAGCCGGCGAAGTGGATCTAGAAGAGATGGCAGCGAATGCCTCGACGCTCATGTGAGACTAGTCCCGTGACCTACATAGTACTCTTAAAAGCCGGCCTGTCTTATTACTAACACACCCTGTTAGTTTTGCCGGGGGCGAAACTACCGCCGCGACGAGCGCAGCCGTGCTCTACTTTCTCCTCAAGACGCCCCGCGTGCTTACCAGGGTCAACTCCGAGATCCGCGAACGGTACGGGTCGTACGCCGACATCGATTCGGGCTCGGCACAGCAATTACCGTACCTACAGGCTATTATCAACGAAACTCTTCGTCTACGCCCAGCCGGTCCGCAAGGTTTCCCGCGCCTTTCACCCGGAGCCACCATCGATGGTCTTTGGGTACCTAAGGGGACTGAGATTCACACTTGCACGTGGGTCGTATCACGTAACCCCGACTATTGGTATCGCCCGGACGAGTTCATCCCTGAGAGATGGATTGACCCAAAGTCGACCGATATCAAGGCAGCGAGCCAGCCTTTTTCGCTGGGGTATCGGGCGTGCCCTGGGAAGAGGTATGTAGATTTCACGCTTATTGCGCTCAAAGTGGCAAAGAAAGTGTGCTGACATACCCTGGATACATCTAGCTTTGCTATGCTACAGCTAAGCCTTCTGTTTGCTAAGATACTATATACGTACGACATGGAGATGCTGGGCCCAGACGTAGATTGGGAGGCCAACTCCCGGAACTGGATCATGTGGTGGAAGCCCCCAATTCACATACGCGCGCACAACCGACTTGACGCATCACCAAATTCAAACTAGAATTGACTCCCATAGGAGCGCGCGTCGAGTGGGAAAGAGTGTATATGTCCTACAATACACTGGGAATAGCAAGTGCGGTTAACTTGGGGGAGCCAGGATCTCAGAGGACTCATAGGGGGATTAATTGGATATCTTAGAAACGAGAAATCGTAAGTTTTCCTAGATCCCAAGCTCAAATACAGAGCAATAGTGCAAAGCAAATTCTTGATAGTGTAATAGCCGTTATCATATACCTCCCTTTATGGTTCTTTAGGTAATTTACAGAAGTCTGTACCTTATGCTCGATATTCTTCGCAGCACGTTTTTATACTTCCAATTCCAGATTTTAACCAATACACTCAGTAGAGTTCCATCATTAAGGGAGTGAAATTATAGAGGGGTTGAAATCACACCCTCGTGTCGTGGCTCAGACTCACTCATTACCACTCAAGCAAATCTCAACAAGCCATTCAACAGATGTTATAACAACATTTAGGGACATCATGTAGTGCTACCAGCCCCGACCAGACCCTAAAATGCAATTAGTGTTAGATAATACAAGTAGGAAAGCTTGCTCTCCTTAGGATGCTTAGGGTATTGCAACGCAGAACACCCTAATAACGTTAACCACCGTCAACCGGCCAACCAGTCGATTAGTCAGTCAATCCGCCAGCCTGCCAGGCCCGACTGGGATACTTTTATATGGAAGGTGCCGTGCTTACTTGAATGCACGCCACAAACAGAGGGGGGATACGCGTTACCTAGGTAGCCAACGAATAACCTGGCCGAGAATCAGTCGACAAATGTAGTAGATGGCCGAGTCTATATTTTGTTAGAAGCTGCAAATGGGAATTCCGTCTAACTATGGCCACGAGGTTTCTGTCGAAAGTATAAGGGGTTAAGGAGTCACTGTCATGTTAATCTACGAATAGGGGCAACGGTGTATATATATAGGTTTTCCTACCTACCTGTTAGTTAGTTACCAAGTTAATTTAACTTAACTAAACCACTCATATACCTACTACTTTAACAGTTTTTACGGGCCACCCATACATGACACAGGCGACGCACTGAAGAAGAACCCGAGGTTACGGTTTCCTATTCGGTGGCGTCAACACAAGCCCACTGCTTGGTCATGAATGCCATCGTCGATTCTCTAGGGTATCAAAGTAGACTTGCCTGGCGGGTAACGCCAATCTCCAGTTAAATTCTGCCATTATCGTCCTTTGGACAACACAAGATGGCTTCACTGCATATCGATGCTAAGGCCATTCCCAACCTCGACGAGAAGATTGCCGTCATAACAAATAATTACTACCCCAAGCACGACTAAATTGAAAAACAATTAGCTCTAGTTTCTTCTCTGCCTGTCGCTATACTAATAACATCCGCCTGATCGCGGTTTCCGTATGCGGATCATCCGGCATCGGCCTCGCAGCTGTCAAGATCTTGCTGTCTAAGGGGGCTACCGTACACTTCCTTGACCGGAACGAACCCATCGCAGCTGGCTAGAAAACCTTGCCGAACCTACATTATCACCAATATGACATCGCCTCGTTTACCTCACGGCGTTTCATCTTCAATATCATTGGCGCTGTGCACATGGTCTTTGCCAATGCTAGCGTCGCGGAGAGGGCTGACTTCTTCGCCGACACGCTCAACGCCGACGGCACGCTAGCCCGACTTAGGACTCTTCGGCGTTAACGTCAAGGAGGTTTTCTATACCGTGAAGTTGGCGTGGAGCACAATGCGAAAATACAAGATTGCAGGCAGCACCGTTATCACAGGCAGCACAACGGGGTACGCACCTGAGGCCGCCGAACTATACAAGAAGGAGCGGTGGGATGGACGCATCATTTATGTACTGGGCGACAAGTTCACTGTAGTTGAGGAGCCAACCGCCGACTTGCGCCCGTACTGGTTTGGGAAGGAGAACGACATACTAGTCAACTTGCAACAGGCCACTACAGTTGCGCGCCAGGGGATCAATTCATCTAGGGCATAGATAGTGAATGTCCAGTTTACTTTATATCAAAATTGGCTCTCGTGGCGGGCGTAAATAGTGGCGCTAAATAACCCCTCATAGCCCCTAGAATTAAGAAAATCACCCAGCTTCTTAAAAACAGGCGCCAGATACATAGGCGCTAACACCTTTTTCGATGCCAAAAATAATGGGCCGCCTATTAAAACTCCGACAAGTATAATTATTCGGATATAGCGACTGCAGTAAATCGTCACCTAATACGTCTATATCAACGACGCAGCCAAGGACCCTTCGAGAGTTACGCCCATGGCGCGCATCTGATGAGGCTCCAGGCAATCCAGGAGAAGTATGGTGCCGATGGGTTCATTAGGTATTATCTCCAACATGGCTTCGAGATATCTTCAATGAACTCCTCTACAAGGGATCATGCAGAGTTGTAAGAATGAGGCTACTAAAAGATGCTCTTCACGGCGGCTGGATATAACCACAACAGTGACGGTCATTTGGCTGAATCCCTTATTTTACCCATCTTTATACCTTCCCCTCGTGCAATATTAACGTGTTTAATTCATAACGAAAAAAGACAATTAACTACACTAGAACATGCTGTCAATAGGCCGATCTTCGCGAATCTCACTAGATGACATGTTTACCCGAGCCCCATGTTCTTGCCATTGCTGGAGTTCTCACTGCCTAACGTGAACCTGTGAGGGATCTCCTGGAAGATATTTATACTTCCTCACCGACCTTTGTCCTTATAGTTTTCTACTCAACGGGTAATCTATTCAGAATACCAGGTAATTTGTCTCGCACTCGTAAGACACTGACCTATTAGACCATGCTGGAGCGAGTGTATCACCCCATACACCTTGGGAGAAAAGTAATCCCTAGGATCACTATGCAATCCGTAACGATTTGCCCAGTCTTTTTTGAGTAGTTCAATGGCATTGGTGCTCCGTAGCCTCTCTGCGTCCCAGAAAACGTAACCCCAGTGGCGCATTCGATCCGGGATGAAATACCCGTACAAGTTACTGTAAGTATCGCCCCAGATAATTGTCCACGAGAGAGGGGGTGCATCTGGCTCGCCGTCTCCGCGAAACGGGAATTGATCTCTTGCGTCTTGCTTCTCCCACCGGTATGATGGGCGAGTTCTGCGTCGGAAGGCCAGATAGTCCTTACAAAGGAGGCCGCTTCGTTGTTCAAATAGAAAGTACGAACTAGAAATACTCTGGCGTATTGTAGAAACGAGGTGTTTGCGATCCTGTATGTTGAAGAGGATTGTGTGCAGCAGAGGAAGGCCACGTAGCATCATGCCGACCACATAGTGATCCCGCGTGCCTATGAAATGTTAGAAAGCCATGGATCAATGCTGGCTGAATTATAATCGATTATTGTAACCTGACTCACTATTTCTATCCGTGCAAACATCACGGAGAAGTTGGGGGACCACAACATGACTTTCCCAACCGATGTCCTCGAGGTCCTGTTCGTAGCTTTGTCTTACGAATTCGTAAAACGAGAAAAGCTCCTCAACCTCCCACGGCTCCAAATTCTCTACAAAGGCCATCACATTCTCATTCCGGGTTATGAGGTGCTCTCTACCCGAACCAGCGAGTTGGCAAAGAAGCTGGAAGCGATATACGGAGCGGGTTAAGCGCATCTTTTCCGTGGAAGAGCACGCAGGCTCCTGCTGCGGACGACAAGAAGGCGCGAAATTGTAGACGTCGTCGGGATCATAGACCTGAGCATAGCCATAGATCCGAGTAAAATTGTTCACCAAGTAGCGATAGAAGTGTTCGACAATTTGGGGGATATAACGGAGGTAAAATATGGCCATTTGTATAGCTTCATCTTCAGTAAGCTTGTCGCCGGACGAAATGCATCTCTGTGTAATGTGTTCCGAGTACGGCTTTAGGAATGCAACATGGTCTGATATATCGTCCGTCTTCGCAATAGTCGAGTAACGAGCAGCATAAGCGTCGACGATGATGCTGCCAAGTGTCACTTGAAGACTTTCGCGAATGATATAGCCCCGGTCAAGAAGGTACTGCTGGTGAAAAGTTGGAGAGGCGTGGACGAGCGCCTTGAGTTGTGGAAGGTCTAGGGCAGAAAGGATAAGGCGGCGGATTTCAGGCGGTAGGCTCTCAATCACACTGAGCTTGCTCTCCTCTCTGACTTCGAATTTCAGCATCTTGCACTCGCCGCCTACAGGCATCCAATACGGTATTTGTGTGCAGTCTCTCGGATGTGTTAAAGTGTTTGAAGTAGGCGATTGACTGTGCATGTGAATGAAGTTGCAGTGGAGAACTGAAAGGGAAGGTTCACGCAGCGGAACGCTAAAATACCCAACAACATGTTACCTAGGCAGCGGAGTGAACTACTCCTAATAATTCGCCAAACAATAGAACGGTGGGTCATTCATTGTAGGACATGTTTGCCAAATTGTACCCGTGATCCAGACGTTTTGTCTGTCACAGTAAGACCGATGGTAATCGTACAACAGATCGCTTAGGCAAAGACGTATATGGCACCAGAGGAAGCAGTCACTTCTGAAGAACTCCGTGTCTATTCATTAGCTGAAATCCTCCCGTCCCCTATATCATGCATTCTCGGCAGAAACCTGAGTGGTATCTTGTGTAGGTAGTTAAATGGAAGCGACTAAGAGAAGACCGTGACGTGTATTACGTAGGATATAGGGGCGGTAACCGTGTGACCCCTTTTCGTGTCGTACGCCGAGAAACTAGAGCACAGATTTCTCCTTCAGTTTCCTTCTTCTAAATTTGAAAAATGGCATACATATACTACCCAAAATAGATTTTTTTTGGCTTTTCGGCGCGATAAATCGCCTTCAGGTGCTTTGTCTCGGTATCGCCAAAGGCAAGCCTCACTTCAGGCCAGACAGCGTTCATAGACCAGCGAGCCCGGCGTGCTCTCCGCACAAGGTGCTCTGAGACTCGTATAATGAAGTCAGGGGAGTATTCAAGTACTTGGGCGAGTTGGAAGAAGCGCTTCAGAATGGTCTCGCTTGCGGATTCCATGTGCGCGGCGCTCTCAGGGCCCATCGGAATCACTCCATCGACCGAGGCATTCCGCTGCAGGAGCTGGCCCAAGACCCGCAGGTATCGCTCTTCGTCCCTTTTCTCTATTTCAAAGCAGGCGAAAAGAATATCAATCCATGCGGTGGTATGTGCCTGGCCCTCTCTACGGTACACCGAAGCATTTGGATCGGCCCCATATTCAAGATATAAATCGAAAATTCCTGCGCGGAGACAGGGGCCAAAATAGGGGAGCAAGCGAGATGTCAACCCGTCCCTGGTTTGGTGAACTAGAAGAGACAGGAGGGCCGTCCACGGTGTCCTTATACGTTTTATTTTGTCCGAAACCAAGATGGTAAATTCCTCGTCAGGCTTTTGGCCATGCGCTAACAAGAGCTTAATCGTTTCGGCATGTTGACTAGGACAGCCTTCTTCCATCATGATAGCTAGAGGCGGCGAATCAAAGTTGCCTAGGTACTCCTTATATGTTGAAAGCATTTTCTCGAGATAGTTGGGTAACTGGGATTGAAGAAGACGCTCTCGAAAGTAAAGCGACCCAGTGACCCTTGAGGTTCCGGTATTCAACGACGATTCCATGTCATGTAAGAGCAGGCGGAATTTATCTCTGACTTCACTCTTCTCCGTATCGTGTAAAGAAGCCAGAGCCAATACCGCGCGAACATTCTCGTCCAGCAGGCTTCCCTCATAGCGCCCAGGGAGACGACGGCGAGGTATTATAAGAGGTAATATCTTGATGTAAGCCAAGTGCAGCTTCGCTAATGATAGCTTAGGATGGAACCATTCAGGGCTCTGGGTTGAGAGTCTTTCCACAACATCGGGAATGCTTAGATAATCAGCAACAGTGCGGTGAAGAAACTCGACTCGATCGTCGTGAACCTCCAACAGCCCCTTACAATAAGCATTCAACCGCCGTTGAACTCGATCTCGCACAATACCCTGCTCCCCGCCCGGCTGGGGGCGCTTGACGTGGAGAAAGTATTCATCATCGCGATATTCCGTATCGTGGAACTCATAAAATAGGACACTCAAGGGCTTCTCTGCAGCTCTGGCAAGCCTCAATGTCCCAGCCATCTTCTCATGATAGAATGGCTCTACCGTCTGTAGTATGTGGTCAAAAAAGCTTTCTAAGTCAGAAGGAAACTTTGCCAGGCGACTTGACAGATCAGATAAGTCGTCATCATTCGTCAACCCATTCCGAAGCTTGTCGGTAACTAGAGATACCCATAGGAAGACGCCATGAGACTTCTCTGCTATATAGTCGATAAGCTGGCTATCATATGCAGCCTGGTCGACCAGTCGCTGCCACCGCGGGTGAGGCGTGAGTCGGTCCTGCACATACTGGCGGATATCGCGTTTAGTGAGGTTGTGCAGACACAGATGTTGCAATCTATCATACCCGAAAGCGTCATGGAACACGTTCCAGGGTCGACTTGAAATGCAGCATTTGATATTTCTCAATTTAGAAAGCCTCAACAGTTCCTCAGAGACCTCAAGATGATCGCCGTTGTATTCATCTAGCCCGTCGATAAAAAAGCAAGTTTTGACGTCAATCTCCGGAGATGTGACCAGATCCAAGACGTGGCGTAGCTCAGCAGTTGACCAGGGCTTAGCACCCGCACTCGACGAAAATTCGGACTCCCATCTGTCCGGGCAGACAGCTTTGAGCAGCGATGGGTACTGACGGAATATCTCGAATAAGAGCGTTCGCAGTAACCCCTCTTTTGACTTCTGCATCGATGTACCGAATATCCAGAAATAATGACTCGAAATGACCGGTTCGGACGGACTTGACCACTGCCTCAACGCAGCACGGGTATCTGGACTATCCGCTATATGTTTCATGAACGTCGATTTCCCCGAACCCGGGCGTCCCGTCACCCAGAAGATACCCTCTCCTTGTTGAAGCCAACGGAGGAGCTTTACTTCATCATGTATCTCTTCTTCTTCTACCTCCCCGGTAGAGAACACCCACCGGAACGTTCCCGGATGCGCCTCCGGTATGGCTTGGTGGCGTACGACGCGAGAATCAAAGGTTAGCGTATCTAGTATAGCTTGCTGTTTCTGAATATCATTGGCACTGATACACAAGCTCTGCATCTGCTTTTCGAGCTCCGTTACATGATTTGGATATTGAATCCGCTGTATTCCATGACTAGGCCCGACGTTTTCAAGCTTAGATACCTGAGACTGAATAGATTGTAGGATCTGCCGGAGCTCAGCGAATTGGCGGTCTTGATTTAGGCGATGCAGGCCGCCATCTTTCTGTAGCTTCGCAATACGTTGCTGCTGAAGGCGTTGGAATTCACTACCACACAGTCAGCTTATGCCGCCACAGTAGCTCAGTCATTCGTCGGATAATATCGGGCGCTATCAACGGGTGGCGGACCTTGATATAGAGCAGACTAATAGAACTAACGTCAACTGAGTTCTCTGCAACCGTTCGTCAAGCTGGCGAATCTCAGGCAACTTCCATTTTGATTCAACTACCTTGCGCAGGCAGTAATACCAAGTTCTGTGTTCGCCTTCCGATTTCAGAGTTCGCGTAATATCTAGCAACTTATCGCAATCATGTTGACACTCAGCAACCAATCCAAGTAGGTTCCCAGCTTCTAAGTTAGGTTCAAGTTCTGAGAGATCTCTATTGGCGTTCTTAAGCCCAAAGCTAAACTCGAGCAACGTGGAATAGACATTGTCGATGTTCTGGACCTCTGCGGTGGAGGTGTTTACTGACCCATGAAGCTCAGAAGCTTGGGATATTAAGTCTCCCGCGAACGAGACAAATTGAGTAACGGTGCCAGCTATACTAAGTGCAGATAGGGCATCCATGAGCGACCAAAATTACACATTGAAAGCTTAATTTGGCGTATAAAAGACGGTACATTTCACAAATCTCATCAACGGTTGCTGGCGCGCGGGCGGGGTCATCTCACTACTATTATTAGCCATTGCCCGTCTGATACGATCCGTTCCGCTATCCCAGGTACTTATTTTGTAAGCCTAATCATACAATCCGGCTACACTAGACTCAAGCTTGGTATAGACAGGCACCCATGAGAAGGAACGGATCCTGGTCCAGGAATCAGTCTGCCTGCCAAGCCAGGGAGCGACGCGATTGGAGGTCATCCCTGCAGACAATTGTAGCTTGGGGCGGAGCACCATACATGATGGTGTGGCTGTGTACAGCGAGGTTCAATCTCATACATTCGTTCCCTCTTCACCTCAAGAATTTTACATAAGTAAAAAACCCTATGCCGCTTGTGTGGCGTTAGTCTCTCAATATCGCGACGCTTCATAGTGAATGAGATGCAGGCCTGCACAATTCTAGGATGAAGTCTACTATTTCGTGTCGTTTCAACACTGAGGTGCTTAATATACCATCAGGTTTTTTTTAATCATTCGCGCGAGGTAATTTTAAGTAGATCAGGAAATAAGTTGTCTTAGGTCACGTCACATCCGTTCAGTGACAAGATATACCTAGTGTAATAGCCTTAACGTCGTATTGGATGGTAGGTAGAGAGCCGCACCATAGTCAGCTGAATCGCGGGGTACCACCGCAGAAGCTGGCTTGGCAATAAGCAACTATGCCAGAAACCAATCGTGCTTGCATCGCAGACTACAGTGATGGCTGATACAGCATCATTAACAATATCCGACGAGGGATTTACAGTTATCTCTGAACCTGAAAATGTGAAGGCCGAGTAAGTTATCCACACCACCCTTAGAACCTCACCCCAGCAGTAAGAGCGACAAACCATCACGCAAACTAACTTGATTTTGAAATTGATAGCATAGTTCTAGTCCACGGCCTACAAGGTAATCCATATACAACGTGGGCATATACGAAGGCCGCCGAGGCGCCCCGGATTAAACGGCGAAAAATCCGGCCTGAGATCCGGCTTTTCAGCCGGTTCGGTGGTAAAACCACGCCTAAACAGGACGCCACTACGCACGAAGCATCGACAAGCGCCACGATCCAAGATACAGCCAATGTTTTTTGGCCTAAAGATTGCCTAGCAGAAGAAGAATGGTGCAGATCAACCCGTATCCTGACTTACGGTTACGACACAGTTGTCACTCAGGGTTATGCTGCAGCTAACAAAAGTAATCTTTTTGCGCACGCAAGGAACTTGCTATATGGTTTGGAGCGAACGAAACCCTCGGGGCGACCCGTTATCTTTGTTGTCCACTCCCTCGGCGGGATAGTGTTAAAGGAGACACTCCGTCGGTCGGAAGAGTCAAAAGATGATAGCATTAAAGATATCGTACGAAGCACAAAGGGGATTATATTTCTTGGTACGCCGCATAGGGGCAGCCCTGATCTTGCATCTCTAGCAGACGCTGTTCGGAGGGTCGCCAGTGTTATTGCTAGGATCGATTCAAATTCACCTATTCTTCGCTCATTAAGCAATGATAGTCCTGAACTTGAGCTCGGGCGCGAGTCATTTATTGAGTTATGGCGAACCTACAAGTTTCGGGTCAAGACTTTCCAAGAAGCTTATGGGCTCACTGGAATTAATATCGGACCGGCAAATGAAAAGGTGTGTCTCATTCGCTCATTCACTCCTAATCTACCTAACACTTCCTCTAATTATAGGTTGTCCCTGATATTTCATCATCTTTAGATGATCCGAACGAGCGCGCGGAAGTGATAAGGGCCAACCATACGAACATGGCCAAGTTCCAAGGAGCCCACGATGATGGTTATAAGAAAGTCTCTGGGGAAATCAAGAAGGTGCTGGAACTATGCTTGCAAGGTGTGTGATGAGGTTCATCCTACTTCGATATAAGGTGCCATATCGGCCGCCTTATATAGCAATATAATTCTTCCCACATGTCTGGTTCTATCATGGAGTCATACTTACGCCTTTGTATGAGGAAAGAAGCCTAATAGTAGTTTAGAAGAGATTATTTCGGTTCCGATTGGAGCGGTCCCCTTAACAGGACATTCCCGTACGAATAACGCGTCTCGTAATCGAGCTCTAGCGCAACTAGAAAATGGTTAGTATAGTTTTCATGATAGTTCGACACATTACACAGGCTAGGCCACAGTATATTTTCTAGTCCAGGGTGTGCCAACTCCTTATAGTATACTAGTCCTAATTCCCAGGCTAACGTTTACAGAGTTATTGAAATCCCTGTATTTTCAAGAGATATACGATCGCCAGAGGGATATCCGAAGAGCTATGAGCCAGACCGCCGAGTGGCTCTTTGCCACCCCAAACTACAAAAAGTGGATTGATAGAACCGACATTGCCAGGTATCACGGACTACTCTGGATAAAAGGCAAGCCAGGGGCTGGGAAATCTACTCTAATGAAGGCCGCTTTTCTCCGGACGCAGTCGGTCTCGGAAGCATCTGGAATATCTACCGCTGCCTTTTTCTTCAATGCCCGAGGCATGGATCCCCTTGTAAAAACACCTACAGGTCTTTACAGGTCGCTCCTCCATCAGCTATTACAGCAAGACCCCAACGCATTGTCTCGCCTATCTAAGGAGTTTGAATCGAAAACAAAATTCCAGAAAGACCTGAAAACAGGAGAAATACAAGAAGATATCAAATGGCATCAAGAGGAATTGCAAGATTATCTTCAAAACGTACTAAAGACACCAACATCGAAGCCAACAATTCTATTCATTGACGCTATGGACGAGTGTGACGATAAAGAGGTTCATGACCTTGTCGATTATTTTGGTCGACTAACAAAAGAGGCCTCGCGGTTAGGAGCCAATCTTAATGTGTGCCTTTCTAGCCGGCACTACCCCCAAATCTCAATTGATTGGTGCCCAGAAATTATTGTTGAGCATCACAATAGGCAAGACATACTTCACTTTATTCAAGCGGAAGCAGAAAATTACTCTCCAGTCCAAAGCTTGAAAGACGATATCGCTAATAGATCCGGAGGCGTTTTTCTCTGGGTCGTACTGGTTGTCTCGATTCTCAAGAGATCCGGTCGTGGTAGGCCCCTGGCGTGGCTGAAGACTAAGCTCCACGAAATCCCACGGGAATTGGCAATATTGTTCCGTCAGCTTTTTTCCAATGTTGATAAGGAAGAACTAGGGCGGATGATTAACTTAATGCGACTCATTCTATTTGCCCGATACCCGTTACGTCTAGATGAGCTCTGTGCTGCTTTGAGCTTTAGCCTACACGCTTATCCTTCCATAGCAGCTTGGAACAATTCTGCAGAATATCTCGATACAAGAAATGTCCAGCACGAAATGGTAATTGAGCTCTCTAAAGGCCTCCTAGAAGCGAAGCTGGAAGGCTGGGAGTTGATACCTTCCAAGTACCAATTCATTCATGAGACGGTACGGGAATTCTTCCTTTCGGGGGAGGGCTTCAAGCTTCTTAAATTAGACACGGGTTCCGTCGTTGGCAGCGGCCATGAAACAATCGCGCTAGCTTGTGCACGGTACCTATATACCGAAGAACTTATAAGGCACAACTCCAAACTTCCAATTTCCGACGGCAAAACTTTGAGTACGAGTGATTTCCTCGACAGATTCCATAACTACGCTTGGGATTTTCTTCTTTCCCATATTGAACTCGCGATAAAGTTGGGGGATTATGGGGAATCCGTCTTGAGATATCTCAACGCCCAGGATACGATATTCTTACCCGATCGGTTAGGGTACTATGCTAACTCACTAAATGATAACCTCATGTACACCGCAGCAGAAATGGGATCCAATTGCATTGTTATGAAACTTCATCGAATGGGGTTTGACATCAACTCTAGATGCGATGCTCCCTATAACTACCCATTACTTACAGCAGTATATAAATCTAAACTTGATTTAGTTAGATGGCTACTAGCGAACGGCGCTGACGTGGCTTCGTGCAACAGCAATGGGGCCACTGCACTTCACATTGCTACACACCAGGGTCTGGTCAAGGAAATACTACAATACGGACCGAACATTAACGCACGAGACAATTTAGGCCGTACGCCTCTCCATCAATCCGTCAATAATCGATATAGTACTACTCACAGAAACTCTCCACTTCCCGCAAACGAGCACGAGATAGTACGCTTATTGATTGAAAATGGCGCGGACTTATACGCTGTCGATAAATCTGGAGAAACTCCTCTCACTCGCCTGTCGTCGTTGCCNATATGGGGGGCAGATATTAGTTGAGGCCGGCTGGCCTCTCAACACAACAAACACAGAAGGCCAGACAGTTTTACATATATTAGCATCCCAAGGCGCCGAAGGTACCAGGCATCAGATCACAATGAGAATAATATCATATAACTACCTTGTTAAGGCTGGTGCGGATATATCCATCAGAGACAATGAAGGCTGTACAGCTGGGGAGATCATCAAACAATATGGCTATGCCGTTGACAGCGAAGGCAGATGGGAATTCGAAGACTCAAAATCTTCAAGGGCTTCATCCTATTACTCGAACATGACCGTATATGACTCAGACAGCGAAGGCAGATAGGAATCCGATCATTAGCCTTATCCTATGACTCAGACATCGATTCCTACAACTAACATGGTAGGACTTAATCCGCAATGAGTGTTCAACTACTACACCCATCCCTAGACCCCTAAAAAGCATAGCCCAAGATCTCTAATAATGTGAATCGAACTGTGACTATGTTCGCTGGAAACCAACAAAACCCAGATACACTGATCGTCGATTTGAGGATGCATGTCAAGCTCGGACACATTTAATCCTTATTCATGTCACAGTAATTGATGTCTCGCAAGGGCTCACATCCTACTACTCCCACAAGTGCAGTATTATGAAATCTCAGGAAGGTAGTTTCACGGAATTAACTATAAATTAGCTCCGTAGAGATACACCGTAAGTAACACCGCAAAAAAAAAAAGTCAATAGTGTCACCTCTACGATAAAGCTGGATGCACCGTAAACACTGCTGTATTGCTATGGTACACTGGACGATATTGTGCTTAGCTGAGCTCCAGCCCTCCGATACTTTCATCAGAGCCCGTCGTCCGCCTATTTATGCCGTGCCTCCGGGGAAGGTAAATCACACTCTCCCCAAATAAGCCTTCTATGCAAACCCAACATTCCACAGCCGATATGCCATTTAGTCTGAGTTTATTTGTAGAAGTCAAATTTGTTTTCGTCATTCGTCCCCTTGACCTGGCTAGAGTATGCGTCCTCAAGATCGGATTGGATAATATTATACCTGTTTTTCCGGACCGCCCGAAGACCAGCCTCTTGCATGATGGCGGCAATAACGGCGCCGCTCAATGGGTCGTTCCGCACGATCAAGCTATCCAAGTCGACTTCGGGTGCCAAGCTCATCTTACCGGCAATAGTTGAGAAGATGAGACGCCGTTCTCTCCGGTCCCGTAGACTGGGGAACTCGATCTTTCTATCCAATCGTCCTGGTCGGAGTAGAGCGGGATCTAGGGTATCCGCTCGGTTCGTGGCCATGATGACCTTGACGTTCGACGTCTGGTCGAAACCATCCATCTGATTCAGTAGCTCAAGCAGAATACGCTGTACCTCTCGGTCAGCACCGGTCTGTGCATCGAAACGCTTCGTTGCAATGGCGTCAATCTCATCAATGAAAATGATAGCAGGCGAATTTTCCCGGGCCATGCGGAAAACGTCCCGAACCATTCGTGGACCTTCACCGAGATATTTTTGAACGAACTCGGAACCGACAACGCGAATGAAGTTGGCAGTCGTTGAGTTGGCCACAGCCTTGACCAACATAGTCTTACCGGTACCCGGAGGACCGTACAAGAGGACACCCCGTGGAGGGTCAATACCGATCTGCTTGTAGAGATCGAAGTGTGTCAAGGGAAGCTCAACAGCTTCTCGAATTTCTTGCTTTTGCATATCTAATCCACCGACGTCGGCGTATGTCACGTCAGGTTTCTCGTCAGCGCCCAGCATGGCGATGGAGGAGTCGGCTTCGGGAGGTAGGATGTCAACGAGCGCATTGGAATGTCGGTGAAGGGCAACAGAGGATGAGGGCTTCAGTAGCTCGCGGTCGAGCGTCGATAGAATGCGGACAACATAATTCGAGCCAGTGCTGGATTGGACTATGCCGGTGCTACAAGTTGTCAGAAAGCTGTCAAGCATGATATAGAGGCTGAAACTAACTTCTGATCAATCGCCTCCATGAATTGCCCAATAACTAAGGGTACACTCTGGATTCGCTTGATCTCCTCCTGTGCGCGAACGAGCTCGCGCTTCAGGCTCCTGCGATTGGATGGGTTGTTAGCTTGGTACGCGGCCTATAGATTAGGAGTTAACCGAGCTTACCTCTGCTCATCCTTGATATACTCTTCCTGCAATTGAATGTACTCCAGATGGCGTTGCAGCTTTTTTAATGTGGCATATTCGTCGGCTCCTTGTGATGGAATACCTTCGATGGTCTCGACATTGGGTATGGTGGAAGGGATGGGCTTGTTGTGTGGCGCCAGAGTGTTGGCGGGATTCTCTACCACGACATCGCCCATTTTGAATGGACTCTCTCAATCGACGCAAGAAGCTGCTCCGGACTATGACAGTATGTGGATTATACGGGGATGAATGGAAGATCGAGGATTTTTTGTTCGCTGTTGGTATGTAGTAGACTAGCTATGATGACGGAAGCGCTATGTTGTAATAAGGATTGGGTTTGGATAAGAGAGGCAACGCCAGCCTTGCAGCCTTCGGGTTTGCACTAGCCTCATCTGAGTTAAGCCGCTTGTTGGGGCGGATTGTTAGCCACAATTGAAATATCAGGTATAGTCCAAATACCTGATAGATACATCCTAACATTCTATCAGCTTTGATTGTAAGATAAGATAAAGAGATACCTGATAAACGGTTATCAGAGCCAAGAGTCCAGATGCCGGCTAACCTCAAAGCCTCAAAGCTCTGCGGTTCCGGCCCGAGAGACCACACCACCAGACTTGTCTGATAATGGTAATGATGGGGTTGAACGGTGAGTCGAGGTAGTGTAGGTATCGCATCATCGCTTCTCCGGCATCGCCTCCATACACACTACCTGCCTTAGTGTAGGTAGATAATTGATTGCACCTGATTTACTGCCAGGCAGGCTTGGGATTCGGTGAACACGATATCTAGCCAAGAAATGGTCTCATCAGCCATCTCCTTTGTATGCGCTGCTACACTGTGTTCCTACCTGGCTCTGGCACCTGCACTTCGCCTCGACCATCTGGCTGGATCATGACGGTACGAGTTGGTGTTGCACGGCTCTAATGTCGGAGGCTCGCCAGCTTGAGCATACAAAGGCTATTTATTTTATCGTCTTAGCTTGAATGGCCCAATGAATACCTACACTCGGACACCTATACGGTACTTACTTAGTAATACCGTACGGTTTATATGAAAAGAAATGAAGCCGGCTAGAGAAAGATGATTAACATTAAATACCTACAATATTAACATGAGCCTATAAACCGTGGCCTTCTTGAACCCGCCATTCTGAGTTCTAACCCCCGCTTTACTTTACGCATATGCTCTAGTGTAAATAGTGTACGCTACACTAGACTTTGAGTAATTGAAGCACCAATGTACTGTGGTAGAGTAGTGTGGTGTATACTATAGTGGGTGTATCTTCATACATCTTGTTTTCTATCACCACTACAGCATTTAATCCACTTATACTTAAATGGACAATGCGTTGGTTACAAGCACAAACGAGCTCGCAATGGCAATCGTATCCATCGCGTAGTACTGCCCATAGCCCATTTCTCGTATTGGTACTGTGCCCTGAACTGTGCATGCACACTAGTGTACCTCTTTTCTGACGGGCAATGGTGGGGCTTTAATGGAGAGGAGGGGAGCATTATGGGGCCGTGCTTGATGTCACCCGCTGTTGTACAGTGCATCTTTGGCACCAGGGAGCAGCCTTGATAGCTTCAGCTGTCGACAGCCAATGGTCTCAGGCAATGCTCAGGTAGGCACCCAAGTGGTCAAGGCAGGCAAAGCTGCCATCCCAAACTCGGCCCATTCAACATCTCCATGCTCCATGGCCACTCTGCTGCCTTTGCTCTTTGCCCTCTGCTTATAGTGCGTCTACTATCGTATCTACTGTATCTGCTGTGTCTACACAGTAGGTACTGCTGCATCTACACTAATGCCGTAGTGTACAAATCAAGGCTCTCTCCTTCTGCTGTATGTACATGGCATGTACAGTATCTGCAGGTTGTCGCCTCTGCACCTGCACCTGACCCTACTTACTTCCTTAGTCTGATGTATCTGATGTATGTATGTATGAGGTATGTACTTGAGATATGTACTTGGTCCATGTACTCAGCCAATGTACACACTCGGTCTGCATACATGTACTTGGTCTGCGTGCTGCGTGCTTAGTCTATGTACCTACATACTGACGGACTGACTGACTGACTGACGAGACAAACCTAACCTCCTTCTTTCTTTGTCAACCTTCTTGAATTGAATTCATCCAACTCTCGTCGTCTGTTCACCAACCAACCAAGCCTCCAACCCAACCCCAAAAAATATACTCGCACAACACGCAACGCACAACTACACAAATATACGTGCTTACACACCACTACTACTACACCTCGAGTCAACTCTGCTGCGAGCCTACCCTCAAGTGGGGAAACTGTTATACTACAGTACTACTTCTACTTCTACTTCTTCTACTACTACTTTTGACTTCTACTTCTATTGTTCATTTGTCCACTTCTTGGCTCTTCTTCTACTTCTTCTTTCCCTCCTCTTTCTCTTCTCTCTAGGTCTCCAGGCTTCCTCTCTCAATCTGTAGTCTACCGCAACTGATTTCCCCTCCGTCTTCGGTCTCAGCTTGGGGTGTTCGTGGCGTTTCACCTGTCTTCAACCCGCAACTTCGTTTCATGATCACGGATACTCTTCTGTCGCCAGCCTTGGCAGTACCGTGAATTGCGTTCGTACACATTTTCTACCTTATTTATTACGATAGCCTTTTTACCGTTGACCCCGGCCGCCTATCTCCGTCGTCGACCACCATGTCGTCTACTATCGCTATTCCCACCTCGCGCTCCTCGGCTGCTGCTTGTGGGCAATCCACCAAGCCTTGCATGAGCTCTTCGTCGTCCTTCTCGAGCTCCCCACAGACTCCCGCCTCGGCCAGTCCCGAGACGCACGAGTCCTGCCACAAGCCGAAGGCCATGCACCACCGGCGGCCGAGTTTGCTGAGTGCGCCTCCCCTTCCCCGTCTCACTCGCTTGCTGCCCACCAAATATGGGGTGATCGTGAGCCCCTGTATAGGTTTATGCTAACTTGCTTACCAGGTTCTGCTCTTTCCAAGGAAGAGTGTACACATATCAATGTGGGCGAAACCGATGGCGCAATCCGACTGGTGAGAGAGATCCTCGTTTATGAGATACACCCTGCCAGCTAACCTTGGGCTATTTATACAGATTTCATATCTAGCCTCGAGCCAGGGCTTCATGTGGAACCCCGAGATGTTTCTCCCTTCGTATCTCGACTTGGATTACGAACCCTTGGAGAACCGCCGAGAGCCCGTCCACGAGATCCGACTTAGCGACGAGGAAATCAAAAACATGTTACCATGATGGGGCCCGTCGACCTCTAATCATTGCTTTTCGTTCATAGACACTGTGACGAGACGTCTTCGCAAGATTACATAACCATTTTCGCAATACTACGGCGTCTGGATTCGGGTTATCTCATTTTCCTGGATGGGACCATGGCCATGAACCTCGACAACCTCTCTGTCTACGTGTATCCAGAGAGAGGGTTGCTTTTACGCTGAGTTTGGAGAACCAATACGTTACGATATGATGGGATTAACATTGCTGTCCCGCTCCGGAGAGGGCTGGACAAGGGAGTTCTGGAGTTTATGGGTGGGCTTGTTTCGGCGTCTCTATACCAATACTTGATATCCCCCATCGGAAAGGACCGGAATAGGCCACTGTTGTCATGGGATGTAACGGCTGCCCCGCAGCGACCCTCTTATTCGACAGTGTTATTACATTAGGAAGAAGACTTCTTTTGCCTCAGCTCAGTTATAGTAGCAGAGCACCCGATGTATTCTATCTTGCGTGAGACCCAATTCCATACATGTGCCCCTAGTTCTTGATCCATGGGACGACGATATTACGCCTAACCAACATTTGACACGTTATGGATACATAAAGAGGTTGAAATTGTAAAGATGCAGCCAATCACGTCACAAACCAATGACTTCTTGAGAACAACCCGACCACCAAACAAACGACGACATGCCACGAACTTGGTAATTACAAAAAATTTTCAGGAGCTAGCGAGCACATGGTCGAGCCACTTAGCAGCCGTCGTCGGGGCGTGCATCGTCTGCGTCGTACGGTAACGCGGCAAGACATTCCCTGCCGTATCTCTCTCGTCTGCCGTGCCTGCGGCCGACAACGTGAGAGAGACACCACGTGTTGCGGGGCACTGCGACTTGGGCTCACCTGTCTGGAACGCTTAAATTTTTTTTTGATTATTTCTTTTTTTTGGGGGGGATTATTAGTAAGAATCCGAGAAAGAAAAAAAAANGGAAATAAAATAAAATAAAATGCTTAGAATTCGTGTACCTTACATGCGTTGCTTACCTACACTACCTTGGGTTTGGGCGTCAATGTGTAATGCAATCTAAATCTTTCCACAATATGACGTTGGAAACTTACCCGCCTTGCTTCGCCTCGCCTTCCCCCGCACTTCACAAGCTTAATATACACTGCTACAGCACCTTGAGAGATCGATAGTGATTCAATTAGGTAGGCTTGTTTCACATGGCCGGGATCGAATCGTAGGAGGCAACACCAGGTAGAATGTGTAGATGGGGTGGGGAGCACCGTAGTAGTAAAGCTCTATCCCTGATGCTGGATTGATTTGATGGGACGGGGATGGGGATGGTGGGATGCCAACCTGTGACAAGTGTAAGGCGAACACACACAACGCCCACAGTGTGCGGAGCCAAACTTCTAGCTCGAAGGCTTTTATGGGGCCATGTCCCGCGAGGGTACCCAGCTAGCGTGCTAACTGTCAGCGATAAAGCGTGATAAGGTTTTGATCTTGATCCATTAATTCCATTTTACCCCACGAAAAAACGAAGACTTGACTTCTCATCCCACTACAGCTCAGCACAGTGCAGCGCGCTAAAACAGAAGGCCCTGCGTTATCGGCAACCCGGCTTTGCACTTAATTACTACCTGTTTCGTCCTAGCTGAAACCCGCTACGCATTCCGCGACATTGATTGGCTGCAGCGGTTTGACTCATTGGAATAAACCCGTGTATCGCGAGCGACTCATCGCTTGGGGTTTCTCTCTCGTTGCATTGTTGGATGGTGCGAGATGTTGTTGGATACCAACCACATCACATGCAGCTCGGGTTGTTGGGAGAATGGGAGGAGGAGGAGGGAATACAGACGCTGGGGACCTGCGTCGAAATGCTTTGGGAATGTTTCCCTCTTCCCCATCGGGAAAACGCACAAAATGCCGTGTGGATGTGTATGTGTATGTAGGTATGTGTGCGTGGCCGGTTAACTCTAAGTGCGCATTTAGCACCCGAACACCCTCGCACACCCGATTTGAAGTAGCACTAGGTGAGCATTTCAGAGTTGTGCCGCGAGTACGGGCGATGATGCAAAGAAGAAGCTTAGTGTTTGAGCTCCCTTCGTGCTAAGATCCGATACTCTCAAAGCTAGGCAACGGAGAGAACTCACAGTTCACATGCTAAAGAATTAGTGAGATTTTCGCTTCGGGGCTGGAAAAGGTAAGGGTCAATTCGCATGGTGCCGAGTGACTCGTTGTAAAACAGGCAAGACACTTTCGCCCTATCGTTCGTGGCATACCTAATGCGACATCGGCTATACCTACCCGGGATTGGTTTGTTACCAGCCCACTATCGAGACTTATAGCTCTATCGAGGGGCGTAAAAATCACAGCATATCTATCGCAAGATACGAGATGCACTACATACGATTGCTCCGCCCAGCCAAGATACGAGATGCACTACATACGATTGCTCCGCCCAGCCAAGATACAGAGCTCGGCGGGAGGGCTGGTGGCCTCGTTACTCTTCACAATCACGACGGATCTGGGGGACTCGTTCCTGTGTCCCGAGGATGGGTCAATCGACCTGGTTGTGGCAGCCGAAGACACGGGAGCGGATCCGGCCGGTCCCGCTGCGGTACAAGTACGGCACAGACAGACGTGCAGGTACCAGTGGAAGACGGGGATGCGCGTGCTAGACGCCAAAGTCAGATTACGGCCGGGGTTAAAAAANGGAAAAAGTGAACTGCAGAATTGCGATATACCCCGCGCAACAACGACCTCAGGGGACACCGACGTCGCTGGGCGCCCTGCATGTTGGCGATGTGTTACCGTGGAGAATCGGCACGGATGAAACACTTAGAATGGGTGTCGTCATGCCGGCGGCATTTGAGTTCATTGCTGGCGTCTGCGCACCCGTATCAGTGCGCACACTTGGACTTGGAACGGGGTATACCGGCGAGGACACAAGCGACAAGACACTAGATCTGCAATTCGAAGAAGACATCGGGGAAAGTATAGCGCGGCATATCTGGGACGCGGGCGTAGTCACCTCCGCATACCTCGCGGACGCCTGCTCATCACCAGAAAGCATACGCGGAATACTGCCAATCGAGAAAGAGAGTTTCAATGTTCTCGAGCTCGGAAGCGGCGTTGGAATCCTCGGACTCACGATCGCTGGTATTTTACCGAAAGCCGCCGCCGCCCAGGGCCAGGCGCTCAAGAACGCTAGGGTTCTGCTGACAGACCTGGAAGAAGCTGAAGAGCGCGCAAGGTCGAACATCGCCAGGGCCGAAAGTACACTCGCACGCGATCTCACAGGAGACATCAGTGTGACTATCGAATACGAAAGCCTCGGCTGGGATGAAGGCCGCGAGGGCCGTTTTGGATCGCTTGCTGCAGCCACGCCGTGGGACCTCGTGGTGTTGAGTGACTGCACGTATAACGTGGATTCCCTACCAGCCCTAGTCGGAACTCTGAGTGCACTGCATACTGCAAAAGAACGCCATCTCGATCTTGAGGGTAATAGCTCTGTCAAGTCTGCTGTGCTACTAGCTACCAAGCCGCGACACTCATCCGAGGAAGCGCTATTTGAGCTCCTCAGGGACCAGAGCTGGGCGTACAAAGTGGTGAAGGAGATACCGCTGCCAAAAATCGGCGAGGACGATGAGGTCGTGCAGATTTATCTACTGGGGAAAGGCGGGCATATCGACTGAACGTAGGCTCATAGCTACTACAACCCGCGGCGTGGCATCCGCCCGAAATCTATAAAAGGTGCGATGCTGTTGCGAAGGATCCAGGCATCTATCCTTGTACGGCGATTCGCGACATAGTAGTCGCATCACGATCGGTACGAGAAACAGCCTAGATTCCCTGAAATGCCATTTTCGCGCTGTATCTACTCCATGGCTCTCGAGAAATGGCGCCACTAGGTGTGCACGAGAAGAAAATGAGGTCATACTATAACTGGGAACGAGGGCAGTTTAGATTATAGATAGTATGAATAGAGCTTCGGCTAAACCCCACGGACGAAGCGACAATGGCTCTTTCGCTAAGCGATCACGGCAATTCAATTTATACAACACATTAAGAATTGAAACCTATGAAGTCTAAAGTGAAGAAGTCTTGCGAATAGAAGTGCTCAGACATCTCGATTGGTGACGCCGATATGCATATATAGGGTATAATACACCCATTACAAACATATTCTATCGAAGACTATTCACCAATCGAGTCCTGCCCCTCCAAAAGTCAACAACAGACTTCAAATGCCCAGCAGCAGCAGTGTGTAAACACCATCGATCAAATTGCCAATCGCCGCAACGACTCATACCATCTCGAAATCCAATCACACAATTTCCACACAATACACATTAACGCATAAAATCACATATCATATATATCCACCAACCAGTTCAGAGGAAGCTATGGACTCGGCGCGCAAGATCGAGCTCCAGGTTCCGGAGGATCTCGCGTACCTCGTCGCCAACGTGCGACGCGCCGCCGCCGCCCGCATCGACGAGGCGTTCCCCCCCGTCGACGATAGCAGCGAAGACGAGTTGAGGACGCGCATCGAGGAGCTTGTCGACGAGGTACGCTTTTCCATTTACTGACTCACTCAATATCTTAAAAAAAATCTTCCTTTGTTTCTTTATTTTATTGTTCCTTTCCCTTGCATCTTGCATTTCCCAATCCAGATCCTCATAAACCCACCCTGCAGCCAAAGTCTTGGCTTCTGAGAGTGAGGGAACGAGTGGAATGGACGAATGAGAGAAAGGGACAAGCGATTCATCCCCGACATATAATACTATTTTATGGTCTCGTCTAGCACATACGACCATAGGATCTAGAGAACGCGGGGTCCCGTCCGCTCCCCCATAGCTAAGCCAGATACCGCCAGATTAGTAGTTGGGTCGGTGACGACCAGCGAATCCCTGGTGTTGTATGTCTTTTTTNTTTTTTTTTTTGTTTTTCCNACTATTATTTTCGCCGTTTATCGGCAAACCAATACCACCCTTCCCCTCCCCACATAGCATTGATTGCATACACTCGCTTTACTTCATCCTTAGATACTTTGTTCTATTCTTTTCTCTCCCTTCCTTTTTATCGTAGCTCTACACCGGCCAATCCCCAGAAACTAACCCCCAGCCCCCAACAGTACATAACCAAGACCTTCAGCCTCGCGGCGCCGAACCTAAGCATCAACGGGCTGCCCGTCGAGATAACCCAATTCCTCTCCGGCGCAGCGCCCCTGACCTCTTCCTCCGAGCCGGAAGAAGTCTTCGAGCCCTTCGACGCGCGCAAGCGCGCCCGCGTCGAGGCCCTGACCGCCGAAGAGGAGGACCTGCTGCGCGACATCGCGCACCTGAAGAAGAGCGTGCCCGGCAGCGTCGCGGGCGCGTGGGCCGAGACCGCGCGCAAGGGCGTCAGGGACGACGAGGACGCGCTCGAGAAGACCAACCTCGCCGCCACTACCACCACTACGACTTCGGATACCAGCGCCGCCGGCAGGCTTGCGATCGCGCCGCTGGAACGCCAGGGGGACACCGAGGCGAGCTTCGGAGACGCCGTGCGCGGCCTCGGGCGCCTGAAGAAGGAAATGCCGGCCGTCGTGGCGCGCATGGAGAGGGCGCGCAAGGCGGGCGAGTATGTAGTTACGGAGCGGTGATACAGACAGACAGACCCGTGTTCGTTAAAACAAGCAAAGGGAATAACGACTTGTTTACGCAAGATACTATTTGAGGAAATCCAATGATACCCGTTTATATCTCTTCTGTGCTATGCTATACTATGGAAATAGGCAGTAAGTAGTCCATGAGTAGAATATTCGAAGCATACAATCCCGGAGTTTAGCTATTACCAGATTTGACAAATGGCGTAAAACATATCTCGTACGCCGAGAATTCTACACAGGGCCACCGTGGGAAATCAAGCTACGCCATGCATGTATTTACTTCTTGATCTTTTTCCTTTTTCCATCTACCTTGCCGTCTATGCTTCTGGCCTTTGCCTTGTCTGAATTCCATAAGTCTTTCTCAAACGACTAAAACTGCCAAAACATCGACACTCGTAATCCAGAGCGCTGCCTTAAATCACCGGCACTACGATTCAACCTCATCCTTGTTCGACTCGGAGCCTACGCGTCTATGCAGCGACCTTAGTCTCGCCTTCAGCGGCGGCAGCAGCATCGGCCGTCACAATCTCGGCAGGCTTATTCTCGATCGTGGCTTCGCTGGGATCCTTCTCCCACCAGGCGGGGCGTTTCCATTCGTCTTCTTGCCATGGGCCCGCATCGCTCAGCTCACAACCGCCCTCACAGTTGCACTTACCGCCAAAAGCAGCTGGCAAGTTCTCTGCCGGGATTTGCTTCAGCAGCTCGGCTTTGTAGTCTGAACTAGAAAGGACGTGGATCTTTGAGGCGGTGACAGGGTCGAGAAACGCTGAGACGACCTTCCATATGCCCCAATACCATTTGCTCACGTTGATGATGTACATCTTGCCCAAGCGTTCAGGGTAGTTGCTGTTGCTCATCGTTGACGTCTGCTGGACGTACGAGTAAATAGGACCGGGGTTCAAGATGCTAACGCCGTCGGCATCTAAGACAGTACACGAGGTTTCGACGAGGTGGCCGGCTTGACGCGAGCAGGCAGGCAGCCGTGGGTCGACCATCTTTTCATACTCGACAGCTAGATTGAGAACCATCTTGTCGTTTGTGAATTTCTCTTTTTTGAGCTCTGAAAACTTAATACCGCCGAGCTTCTCAAAGTAGCATGGTCGACCGTCCTGTTATGCACTTAGTGAAAACTGATGCCTCAATATAATGACAGGATAAGCCAAACCTTGTCGGTTTTGTGGTAGAACTGTGTGTAGTATTTGGAGAGATTCCTCTTGAACGATCCGTCCTTGTCCCAGGTCCTAACCATCTCCTCGAGCTTGATTGGTTGCTCAGGGGGGTTTTCCAAGGGCTTGTCATCCAGTGAAAGTAATCTCTGCTGGCCTCTAGTCGCTTTGTCGTCGACTTCTAGGATAGTCATTTTGTTTCGCCATTGGTCTGATTCGACAAGCCTGCGTAGTGTATGGTGGTTAGATATAGGTGGGAGTCGGGTGGGGTTTTGTGGTATCCTACATCTTTTTAGCGGCAGCTACATCGAATTTTCGGGCTCGGAGAAAACGCAGCTAATAGACGGAAATAATTAGTAAAGTTGTCCTTGCCATGGCCTTCATGAGTGTCTGTTAGGTGACAGGACAAGGGCTGTTTGACCATGGTACATACCAGAGTTAAAGTGTCAAGTTGTCCTGCAAATCCTTCACTCTCGAGCATCATACGCAATTGGTGAACCTGGGCCTGCTGGGCAGCGTTCAAGTGACCCGAATAGCCTTCGCGGGACTCGATAGACGTAGTAGGGAAGTCATAGTGGTCGTATTTAGGATCCAACTCGACGTTGGATTCGGACTTTGTGGCGGCGGCCATGTCGAAAGTTTCGGACAAGATTGACGTGACGAGGCAGAGGGGTAAGAGGAGAGAGGAAGGGTGAGACAAGAGATGGATGGACGTGTATGAGGAGGAGAGGAGAAATGTGTAGATAGAGAGGACAAACGATGCTGGTCTAATAAGAATACCGCACTTCGATATCTCTGTCCTAGGAGGTATGGGGGTGTGGAGAATGGACCTCAGAAGCAGTGTAGTAGGGAGTTGAGGACTGGCAGAGGCGGGCTTTGGCTTCGTTGCAGAAAGGCGAGGTGGTGGCTTTTTCCGCCGATACAGATACGTACCCAGGCTTCTGGTCAGGTACCTGCTTAGTCTACACGTAGTGCAGTGTAGTGCACACTACCCAAGGTACAGGTAATATTAGGCAGACTAGCGTCATCTAGACAGTACCTGGGTGGGCGTTATGGCGGTGATCAAGTAGGTTAGGTACGTGCCGTAGTGTAGAGGTACCTATGATTATAGGGGGGGNCTGAGGAGGGGAGACGACGACATTGGCCCCGTCATCCCCACGTGTCCCAAAGTAAGATATTAGATGTTTACC
Organism: Xylaria multiplex; assembly: GCA_011057905.1. NCBI lineage: Eukaryota > Fungi > Ascomycota > Sordariomycetes > Xylariales > Xylariaceae > Xylaria > Xylaria multiplex. The sequence goes on along the minus strand of WUBL01000038.1, from coordinate 199,591 downwards.
GCCTACCGTATTCATGAAGCAGTGCCCAGAGACATGCTAGGGATAGTAGCAATAGGTAGTAAGGGGTGATAGGCATAGTACCTATCTACATAGTATCTACATAGTAGATAGATGCTGGAGATTCTGATCTGTCCTATGCGGGGTTATATAATCTTATGTGCATTGCTGCATTCGTACGCTCCCTACAGTATGTAGTGTATCGTGATGATGTACTTTTACATTACATGCACTAAGATTATACGAGAACGATTCCAGTCGGCACCTGGGGTCTCCTGGAATATTGCCTTTTGCATAACCACCGCGGACAAGCCTACATGCCCAGGTACACCCTCAGTCGTTGTGTTGATAATACCAGAGGCATGGCACCAGGAATATACCTAGTAGGATATTATGTCATGAGGGCGAGGACTCCGTAGAGTCGGTCACTATTGGAGATGTGGTAAAAGAAAAGTAATGGGGACTTGGGCCAAAAGGGGTTTATCATTTATCGGTACTTAGGTACGTACATTTTCTAGCCGGTATCCGTATCCACCTCCAGGCTGTGTACTATGTCGTTACGTACCACGATGACTCCCTCATCTCTTAACACCAGTGAATGAGGCAACGAGTGCAAACAATTGAATAGCTGGTAGGTATTGATTCCTCTGTCGTGCTTTGAGACGAAATTGGGTATCTAGTGTAGAGTTAAAGCCAACATTGCAAGATGCTAGGGGTATCGTAGACCCTGCCCACTCAGCTCGGCTCACTTAGGTACAGTATGACACCTTTTCTGAGCTGCCTCGTATATCTTCCAACTGTCTAATGATTAAATATTGGTCGAGGTGCTTAGCTCGAGGTATGCCTGTCCCCCCTTAATACCTGCCATCCGGCCTAATAGTTAGGGTCATGTCCTCGGGCCGCGCGGAGTTCATCCATTAGGCTGGTCATCGCCATCCTTGGACCCTGTCCCTTTGCGGTCCTCCTCGGCTTTCTCCTTTCGTTTCTGTACCACATCCCAATTGTACACGCGAGCTATGGCGACCTCCATTGTCTAATCATGCCAAATTAGTCTAGGCTCCAATGCCGCAAAGAGGGACCATACTCACCGTGATTTGTTCTCTCAGGAATTCCAGGTCCTCCTCACAGTTGGAGTGGCTCTGTTTGGCGGCCGCCAGTTTAGATGTGAGAAGCGTTTCTGCCTCGTCAAGGGGATACGATAGCATCACATTCGCCTGGCGTCACATACGTCGTCAGTGGTTCGTCTCGAGAGTCGCGCGTGGCAGGATTGGGCCTGTTCGTCACGTACCCCCAACCATAAATACACCTCGTTAGTAGGTGGGATAGTCGCCTTAGCGTAGAGCGTGTCGTTCAGTTCAAAAGTGGTATCTATCGGGTCTGAGTCGCTCTACCGTGCGTCCCGTCAGCCGTCGTCTATTCTCCTAGAGTGCGGGAAGCGTACTGATCTCGTCTTTAGAAACCGAACAGTGTCCAATGTCTTTTGTATATCGGGCATCTTGTCTTTTAAGCCGGCGATCCTCCGTTGAAGGTTCAACTCCATAAACTGATACTTCCTAGGATGGGCTCTCATGTTAGCTGGCCAGCCGCTTTCCTTCTCTCTAGACCTCTTTCTTTCGAGTCATCTTTCAAATGCTCCTCCTATGACCAATAGTTTTCGAACCGGGCCAAAGTTGGCAAGGGAGGGAAGGCGTACGAGATCATTTCTTGGAAATTGCGTAGTGTGGCTTCAACTTCCTGCCGCGACGAGACATAGTCCTCGACCTTATCGACAAATGGTGCGCAAGGAATGCCGCGGGGGTTGGTAAGCGCCGAGGCTTTCCTATATTGAGTCCACGGTGTTAACAGAGACTTCAAGCTATCACGATTGTCGGTGAAAACATACTCGGCTGCTGCCTCTCCTACTTGGTCTGGCATGGTGAATCCGGCTTCGAGCTTCCCACTAAGCAATCGGGATATGGCAGCAATTAGGATATGACAGCAAACCGTCGGAACGAGGGAAGCTACTAGCCCTAGGTTAAGTACAACATTGGTAGACTAGAGCGGCAGAGGGTGTGGAAAGTAGTGCACTGCCAGCCTTGATGGAGGGGCACAGCTCATAAAAAANGTGGCCATCCAAGCTCTTCGTAAATCATGGGGCTATGTGGGGCTTTCTTGGTACCCCTCCAGGGTAGCCTCTCGATAAAAAAAAACCCACCAATGTACCTCCTACTCAGGTATAACATTAGCGCGAGGGGGGGGTCTGTAGGGGACGATCACAGTGACCATTTCTGACTTGGTGACCATTTTCTGCCAGGCGGGACGGTCCTTCTATTGTAGGACGCTCACAGTGATTATTTTGTATAGAAAACTGTCTTTTGCGCAAAAGCTGTCCCCAACCTAAAATGATTTCTGCCGCAGAGACGGTCAGAAACAGCCTGTAACCGTCACAGCCACTAAAATGGTCCTAGCTACTTAAGCCAATGCAGTCCTATTACCTACCCCCCCCNTAACCCCNTATGCCTAGCCAGTCAATCTGCAACTGCAATTGCAACTGCGATTTCAACCGCCGCAACTTCTATTTCAAAACAAGGCCTTATAATTAATAATAACAACCGGAGTCTCTCATGCGTAGCCTTCGTAGCGTAGCCGTAATACCTTTGTAATCGTAAACTGTATACACTGTAGACCGTAGTTCGAATCCGACTGTAACCAATCGACTGTAACCGTAACACCTAAAAATAATATAACCGTAACAGTATTCTAGTACCGAAAAAAAAAAGAAAAAAAAGAAAAAAAAAAAGAAAAAACGGGATAAACGAATATTTCTTTTGCCGAATCTACAGGTAGGTAGTGACGATCACTGTGATCGTCTTTATTTTGAAAATCATTTTCGGCGGCCGTGACCATGTTTGGTCGGCAACTATTTCGGCCGGAAGACTATCAAGAGAACAGCATACCGCCAAGACCATTTTCAAAGCCTGTGACAGTCACTGTGATCGTCCCCTATAGACCCCCCCCTCGCGCTAATGAATCTTACGTATTGATAGCAACAACAAGGACCTTCTTGAGTGGTCAGTGTAAATTTGTATGTAGGAAACCCCTTCCTAGGTAGTGTACAATTTCCCCCGGCCGCCTGGCACCACCAGCCACTTCCTACCGCCACAGTATTGAGATACCTAGGACATTCATCCTCCTGCTTGTTTCCAACATCAAGTCCCAACCCAAGTATCTCTAGAAGTAGTTGATATACGTAACTGGGGTTTGGCTATATGAAACTCTGTTTCGACACGGGATAAAATGCGAGCAGCCGCGTAGGTAGCAGCGACTTGACACGAATGCCGGCTAAGCCTCAACAATACTTCGCCCGAGTGACCTGAGTAACCAAATTCCGAGTCTAATAGAACTTTACGACTTAAACCCCCTTAAGTCTAGCACTGCTCTCTGTATGCTTGCCTTACGTCCTTAACCTCGCCACGCGCGTAAGGCGTCAAGCCTATTCCACGGGCAAGAGACTGTGACGCTGGCCGGGTTGCATTCCGACGGAAGTCGTACGTTGTAGAAAGTATAGCTGTGGGCTATTGACAGAGACCTGCAGATCCTGGGGTGGTTCGCGGAGGCTGGCTGCCAAACCCTGTATGTTGAGGCGACGGTCTTCCAGATGCCCACAGAACAAGTTCCGAATAGTTTTGGTGAAAATATAGGTGTCAGTTCTTGTTCTCGATACCTCACTACCCCTTAAGACCTCCTACGCTACCTGGGGGGCGTCACCCTGCTTCCTCTCGTTAAGCTTGTAGGCACTGCTGATGGTTGCGAAAATATAATTAAGCGCCGGGCCGAGAAGATGTTGCATGAGTTGGGAAGCTGTGATCTTGACTGGGTCCTCAGAGAAAGCTAGAGCGGCCGCAGAGACTGCAATGCCCAGCGATACACTCAGAACAAGCAGGAAAATTGCGACCAAGGGAATGTTTGATTCCCCGAAGAGAGGCATGACGCCAAGATACACAGACAAAAGGGCGTTGAAGAGAGAAGCGAAACCTTCGAGGATTCTCTTCAGTCGCGGGTTGGTTGCCAGGAGTGTTAGCCAGGGGAGCGTGAAGCCTGGGAGTAGGAACACAGCACTCAGTGGCCACAGGTAGCTGCCCATCAGCTTCTGTCGGAACCACGTAGATCTGTAAAGACTGTGATTAGCGAGATGGTTACTGCCCATGTGCAGTTCACCCGTTCAGTCGCCCACGTAGGAGGAGTTATCGTACATTTTCTGCATCTTGTATCGATATGAACCTAAAGACAATGATATATTGGGTGGCTGTGAGTTTGTGTATCCCTTGTTCGAAGATTCTGCCCATTAAGCCAAACAATCATGTAATTCAATGAGAGGGGGGCTAAGGAAGCGACTTTTTATATAGTAAACAAAATAACCTGATGACAAGAGAATTAGATAGTTAAGAGGCGAAGGTATGGCCATATTTTTTATTGCAATGATAATCAGCTCTAGGTCAGGAGTATAGGGACGATGGGGGACTTTGGCTATGTACAATATCATTGAAGCTGGGAATTGCAGCACCGCCGTCACGGAGCTCCATAAACATGTCCTATTCCTAAGTCCCTAATCAGTAACACAAACATAATCCCAAATAGAGAGCAATAAAATAACGAGTATCTACTGTGAATACATCAAACTGGGTGTGATTCCTAGTCGCGCTAATGCGTCGCTTTGCTCATCCTTAGGTGCTTCGGGTGGACAATGGGAATCCCCTCATACCTAGCAGTCTGTCTTGATAGTTGGAGACGCAACGAGCTTTGATGCAGGTCCAGTTCACAGAGGCCATGCCATGCATTTAGGAATCGGCAGGTTCGATTAGCGAGGGCGATGAGGTACCTCTGTAGGTACTCTAGTCCATCCACGTCTTCGGGTGGACAATGGGGGAGATGAGCTAAAAGCGAAAACCAATAGCGCTGTTAGGAATCGAACCCAACTCCATTTTAGTCGCCTCATAGGCACACACCACTACCTGGGGGTACCCAACACATGCTATAGTGTTGCGTTGGATTGGAATCAAACCCCACAAGGAACTGTATGCACTACCTACCTAATACTTTACGAACACAGCGAGGCACTGTTAGGAATCGAACCCCAAGCCGACATATTTGTGATTGGTAGTACGCATCCGACAATAACTAAGGAGACTCACACCCATCCTGCCTTATTCCGGGGAGGTGCGGCGAGAAGTAAGTGGGATGGCTGTGCACAATCTTGTTACACTACATTTACCCCTGCGTTAAAAGTTTGGACAGCATGCCATTGGAAGTTGACGGACATCTAGAAGCACTTAGATCTGCAGGACTTATTTCTCGCGGTATTGTTAGGAATATTAGGAATCTGCCTACAAGTCAATTGATTTATGACATCATTACAACACATTGTGTAGGTGGTCCGTGAGGCGAGATACTTTGTACCTTCGTTTTACCAAACAGCATATAATACAGACAGCCGTTACCCGCAATCTGTTTGCCGTGGACCAGATAGGCCCTCTCTTCCTTTTCAACAGCCGCCCGAAAGCCAGGGCTTCTTTCCACAATGTCTACGAACCAGGGCGGCGCGAACCTGCGGCGCAAAGTGTATTGCATCAAAACACCATCTGAAAAGTGAGCGCGGCCTTGACACTTGTGACCTCTCAACTTGTCTTTTAAATACAGGAAACTAATGGTGACTAGCCCCCAGTACGTCTACTCAGATGGATACAAGAACTTTTATCGATTAGACCCAGCCAGTTCAACAGACTTCGACTTGTGCTTCGAAGTTAGATGCGATGCCCTATATCACGTCGAGATAGTAATCAAATCCCCCTATTTAAATAAAATCTTGGAGGAAGTTATAGCACTTCAGCCACAGCGCCTTCAGGACAGAGTATCCTCGGGGGAAGTGTTATCACCTGAGTTACAGCGCTTTCATGACGAGGGATACTTGTGGGATATTACAGTTATGCATCTAAGTCGCCTTTACGACAGAGGATCCATTGACCTAACATCCCTGCTCCCATACTATCCAATGCTGAAGGCTTACATGAACCATAATTCCGATGCGGAAGATACACTTCGTGAGCTTCGGCTCCTCGTTCAAGATTGTCTCATGGAACCTTCTATCTTCCAGGGGCCTAGATTCGAAAGCCCCCGCGAGTATCACACCATCACTCCTGAGCACTTGCGTGACATACAATCCCGCTCCATTAGATACAACCTCGATAACCTGGAGAGGCGCATGGAAAGTTACCCAGATCCGACACCAAGGCCCAAAGATGATGTTTTGGCACCAGAGTTGCGTTCTGCTATCAAAAAGCGCGACCGGGACGCTGTAACGTCAATCGCCGAGAGCATGGGCTCTGTGGACGCTAGATCACTCTGCATGGCAATCAAGTTTTATGATCCGGTCATATTCCCGCATCTCGTCAAGTGCGGTTCAAATTCGACGGTGGATGGGGACAAATATAACGAACCCCTATACTGTGCCTCGAAATTAGGGCGTCTGGATGCAGTCAAGGCTCTTGTCGAGAAGGGTGCCAATGTAGATGGCCAACCCGACAGCCTCCTTGAACTTCGCGGCCTCCGCGGCTGCCCCCTCGCTGGCGCCGCCTCGCAAGGCCACTTCGATATTCTTCTGTATCTCATCGATAAAGGCGCGGATATCAATGGAAAAGGTTACCATTCGCCGATTTCTCGTGCCCTCAAGCATGGCCACCTGGGCATTATGAATCACCTCATCGGGCGTGGAGCCAAGATCAGCACTGTGGCTAAGGAGTACTTGACTAGCCTTTCTAGAGCCCCCAATTCAAGCAAGTCGCTTATGATTCGAGCTGCTATTAATGAGTATGCCGATTTAACCGATCCGCAAAGGGGGCATCTCTTTCTTCATGCGGCGGAGATAGGTGATACTGAGGGTGTCAACCTCTTGCTCGATTATGGCATGATCAACAAATTCCAGGTGTGTGGCAAAAACAGCTCGCATTTTCGGGCCTTAATAAATGGCAACAAGGTAATCATAAGGTATTTGCCATCGACAGCCGTCACAGGGCTACAGAGCAAATCGCAGTCGGGGAGGTTTGAAATTGATACCTCATGCAACTATTCATACGATCAATTCTACTACGACCTTGATGAGATTAGGGGCTGCAAGGTTCACGAAGACAAGAGCACCATTGCTGATATACAGGCCGAGGAACGCCGGATAACGCAGCGCAAAATGAAATTGAAGCTTTCAAAGTTGCACCAGAAATTGATGGATCTTTGCGTAGGTTCTTCTGAGTCCCAGTTGGCGTCATTTGCAATGCAGCAGAGTACGAGTCATAAAGTTTGGAAAGAAGGAATACGAGTTATTCGGAACATCATTGACGGCCATCTACCAAGCCGGCTCCACGATATCATCAATTGTTTGCTGGTTGCGGATGCAATGCGGTCGGCAGCTCCGAATCCAAACATGGTGCCCTCCAAGAGAGAGTAAGTAAAGGCCTGAAGGCCTCAAGGTCTATGAGTCGGGAATTCGGCTAACAACATATAGATTCGTCTATGACTTAGACCGTTGGTGTGCGTTAGTTGACGAGAAAGGCTTATTTTGGGACATAACTTCTCATCTCTGGGGTATTACACACCCCATGGAAAACTCAGACAAACCATCATTCAACGAGGACGTTTCTCTCCCAGAGATACTGGCCTTCTTCCAGGAGCTAGTCATAAACCTCGTGGACCAATCGAGTATTGATGACAATGACCGGGTGGCGATATATCGTTATCGGTCACAGTGTCCGCAACAATGCTACTCTCATACTCCGCCCCCAACCTNACAGATCAAACGAACCATGTCCGCCAGACAAGCGTGAGATTTGGGAGGAGACGGATTATAAGCTTAGAAGGATCGAAATAATTGCGGTTTTAATGATGGGAGCAATTTTTGGTGCGATCCTTCTGTACTTATGCCGTAAGTTATCTCTACCTTCGATGAAACATTTTAAATCTAACGAATTTTATGTTAGAGTTTCAGTATGGCTCTGCTGTACCGCTTCAGCATGGCTCTGCTGTACCGCGTCTGCATAGTTCCGCGCTCTGGAACAAGCATGGGTCAGTCTTAACGAAGATCCTGATTCGAAACTCCGTGATTCTCGTGACGTTTCTCGAGCTCTCTGGTTTTGCAACGATACTTGGCAATATTTTGCTAAGATTACTTCGTGAGGAGGATGATGCCGAGATTATCCAGCGTGAGAGCGGGTGCCCACAGCCTACAACAAATATGCCTCCGCCGACTCTGGGCGCTCATACCATGACCACATATCGAAGGTTTGATTCACCAGCCGTAGTTTCCGGGATCTACAGCTAATAAATCACAGTGATGACGATGTTAGCAATGGCAGTGCTGGGATGTCCTCCACGGTCGCCGAGGGCTCGCTCAACTCGCTATCAGTACCTAACATTCCTGTTCCCTCGACTTCCGCCTCCTCTGCGACTGCCGCCGGGTTAGTGGACCCAGGCCCCTTAAATAAACTTCGCTGTGACCATTGCTCCGGGAAATACGCCAATCGCGGCAACCTTAACAGGCACTTGAAGTCAAAACACATGGAAAAACATCCAGAACTGGAGGGTATGACGAATTGGCACATATGCAAACGCTGCAAGACGTGCAAAGGCTGTAAGAGGTGCAAAGACTGCAAGAGGTGCAAAGGCTGCAAGAGGTGCAAAGGCTGCAAGAGGTACAAAACTCTTGATCTGTGGGTTATGCGTAAGCACGAAGAAATATGCGGGAAGAACAAAAAATGATTCCAGCTCGCAAAGAGAAAAGTTGCATTACTTAATAGTATCAATGCAATAGCTGGACTAAGAGGATACCCTTGTTTTTATGGTGTTTATTGTTTTAAACAAAAGGTTGGTAAAGTAAAAACTAAGGTTATTGTAGCTACGTTTTTTAGCAAGTAGGTAGTGTAGGAAGGTATGGATGGGGTGGATATAAGATGACAAGGTGGTTTAAGTGGTTGTATTCGATGTGGTTCTGGGTTCTATAGTCTGCCAGATACCTACCGACCCCTCTTATATAGGTGGGGTCCACCCTACACTAGCTACCCCCCTCAGTGATATATACCCCTTATAGTGGATGCCCTGTTAACTAAACCGTTTCCTCTACAATATTAATTGCCAGTCCTATTGCCTAACAGTAGCCGAAGAAGCATTGGAGACAGTTCACCGCATTATAGCACAGATAGCCAAATGCACAAAATTAAAACTATCCTACCGCGTAGGATCTCATCATCTTATTCCGGCATATCGAAGTAATTGATATAGGTAACTAGGGCTCGGCTATATGAAATGTTGTTTTGACACGGGATAAAACGCAGGCAGCTGGGTAAGTAGCAGCGACTTAACACGAATACCAGCTGAGCTTTAAGAATTTTCTGCTCGAGTAACTAAATCTTAAGTCTTATAGAACCTTACGACTTAAACTTCCTTAAGTCTAGTTCCGCTTTCTGTCTACTCGTCTTACGTTATTAACCTCGCCGCCGTGCAAAAATGTTATGTTTGTTTTCTGTAGATGGTACTTGCTCTCTTTGCTCCCCGATAAGACCTCGTTCCTGTATCCCATTAAGCCTTTTTTTTCAACCGTCAGGCTCATATTTATCGAAATAATACTTTTCTGTTTGGCCTACCGTTATCCATGTGAGGACCGGCTCATCAGTGGCCCGCCTAATATCTCCTCCTATAAGCATATGAAGGCCTTCCCATTTTCGCCGTACAGGAAGGGCATATTTATGTCAAATAATCTAACTATGAACATGCAAGTCGGTCAAAGAGACTAAATACTGCAAGGTGACGTCTAACACGATGAGCTCCTGAAGTTTTTAACCACATTCAAACCAGCGGCTCAAGCTAAGGTCGTCGAGCCGTTGATATTATGCAAGAACAAAACGCGCCGTGTATCACATCACGGTAGATACTCAGTAAATTCAGTTATTTCTTCCTCATATGGACTTCGTTGTAGTTTCACTTTGATATAAGCACCTCCATCACTCTTGTTGGTTTCATGGAGTTACTTGAGCTCCGCTAAATGAAAGTCATCTTAAGCTAGAGAGGTGAGATCACCGTGCCAGAAGAGGCCTGTCAATAGTAGGAGTGAAGGCTAGACACCACGGAATCGACCCGTAGCTAAAGGGCCGAGGCAACGGGAATAGGGCGACTCGCCGGTACGCCCCATATACAGCCGAGGATTTCTTACCTAATAACCACTGACATGTAACATACGAGATATACCTAATCTATAGCTATATGTTCATTATTACCTCTACAATCCTAACCCGCACAGTCATACAATTTACTGAGTGGGCTACACGGACCTAACCATTTTCTTCCATCTCATATAGGATTCAAGAACTGAATTTTCACGCATAGTAAGACTACTCACTCACGATAAGGATTGTTCCCGGGGTATCAATATGATATCTTGTACAGGATTTCAATATCCACGTATCGCGCCTTGCTGCAGAGAAATTCATGAGCCCGGCGATAAAGATGCAGGTTACTAAAGATCTTCAGTCAGGTCACATGTCCTTAACTCCAACGCCTCCTCAAGGCAGCTAGGGATGCGCAGGTGTGGCAGCGCCAAATTAAGAGTGTCTAGATGAGACTTGAATAGGACGCACCAACCTAAGCCCCAAAGGCCAACACCATGACCTATAACATCTATTAGGGGAAATGGTAACGCCGTGTTTGGATGGACGAAACCGTACTCCTTTTTCTTGTGGTCTATTTTAGTCTAGAAGGTATTTCATTCGTATCATCGATTCGTGACGCATTCCGATGTACCATATGCACTATCTCACACATCTATCTTGTAGATATAGCTCACCCCTGGGCGGTATTAAAGATAGTGTAGATGGTATGTGTAAATTTTCCCAAAACGGGGACCGCCCCGATACAAGACACCCAACTGGCCATCCTCTCACTCCAGAATCTTTCGGTGCTTTCTTCTACCTTAGAGATCTCAGGTGACTAGTCCGAGTCCTTGGTTCTGGGTTATATGATCGACGAAGGGGTCAGTCCCTTCACCAGGACTAAAGCGAGTCTAACTTGAATAGGCAAGTCCTAACCTCCGGAGAAGCCGGGAGAAAACTACGGAGATACCTTTTAATCTCCGGATGATCTCTTATACCCGTGTCAAACCTCATCTCTCACATCTCACCCTCGAAGTAAGCGATGTTGAGCGGCGAATTCCGTCGGCGTATTGTAGTACGTATCACAGTGTACCCATGCTACCCGGATTACCAGTTCCATGGCTGGCTGCGTATTGTCTTATATAGGTTGTAATTATCGGGTATCATCAGATGAAAATTCTCGGCTCTGGTTCACGTTGTTGAAGACACCTATACAATTTAGAGAGGTTAGATTACGCAGCGCCTTTAGATTTTCATTGCCGAAACATTGATTAAGGAGCCACACTAGTATTGATTTGGCCTTTATACTTACTGAATAAAATAATTCGTTTACTTAATTTCTCAATATACTCTTCTATTGTGCCGTATCCAAGTGTTTCGCTAAGCTTGACCACTCCAATTGAACTAAATGGATCTAATATCGCATTTGATATTGTCCTACCTCCCGTTAATTTCCACACCTTACACTTAGAAGTAAACATATAGACTGCTATCTAGGGTGAGATCTATCATTATCTAGAAATAACAGTCCCGTGAAGCTAAACGATCGTTATGACGAAGGCTTATTACAGTAGAGTGTTGGCATCACATCAAACCAACACGTGATTCATTAAAGAATACTTGCACCTCCTTAGTATAGATATACCTAACCATTGATCTTTCATAGTTTCAATAGGCTACAGGCCTCATTGAACCTAATGTATCAACACATAGAGCCGTACATAACTCCTAATGAATCTAATGTTGTAGACTAGGCTTCGTTAACCGATGCACAATGCAGTATGATGAACCCCTCCGGAGGGATTGTAATATGTATGACAAGGAGCCGCACTGAGAAGGCCCGTATTGTAAGTCAAGCCTACCTAATCATACTACCACTTTGGGACCCGATAAACCCTTTCGGGGTGATCGACTCATGACAGGGAACCGCACTGCATTTTTAGCCTCAAGCAAGAAGGCCCATAGTATAAACCAAGCCTACCCAATCATACCACCACTTTGGGACCTGATTAGCTTTCACTACACTTTTAACCCCGTATAAGAGGATAACCTGCAAGTAAGCGAATTACCATTGGTAGCCTGATTGTCTTTCATGGCACTTTTTCGCACCCTAGAGTCCTGGCACCTATAAAGCTGGAGAATTGCCAGGCAGAAGTATTTTCACTGCATTTTTAACCTCGCGCGAGAGGACAATCCGCAAGTAAGCGAACCTAGCAAGCCACTGCTACCACTCTACCTACCATCTAAGTCCTTCAACCTCTCCTTAGGCCCAATAATGTTACGTATATCTGAACCATACAGGCAGCTGTTCACTGCATTTTTAGCACTGAGCAAGACAGCCGGCTTTATTCAGGCCTTCTTTTCTTCTTCTCAGACAATGGAGGAAAAGCACCGGGGGGGGAGTGAGCATGTTACTTACCGGGGTGGGTTGCAAGTATGCGGCTAAGCCCCTACTACCTACCTACATATGCATGCACTGCCCATCCTATTTTCACTGCATTTTTAACCCCTCGTAAGGGAACGATGCCAAAAGTATGTCTCTCTCATCCGGTAACAATTCTACCAATTATAACTATACACTAGTATTCTCTATACCATGTTTAGCTCAATGCATCTAATTGAAATTATCCTACTGCGTAGGATCTCATCATCTTATTCCGGCATATCTCGTGAATCTATAGATACATGATCCGGGGAGCCAACCCAGGTGAACCTTCCTACCTTTCCTTGCTGGCCAAAAAGAAAAAAACAAGGTATCATCCTAAATAGCCCGGCACAAAAGCCTGCAAAAGCGCCATTGTCTCTAATGTATAAAAACCACATTCGCTTCGCTAAATCCTTACACAGGCAGGCTCCGGGAGCCTTCCTCAGACCGAAAGACGCCACCCAGGAAAAAGAAAAAANTCGCTGCTCGCTCACAACGCAGCAAAAAAAGGAAAAGATTTGTTCATGCATCTTCCATAGAGCTGTAGTATCCACTACCCGCGCCGCCGGCGGTAGCTGCTGAGCTCCCAGTCGCAATTTTTGATAGAGGCGGTACAGGAGACTCATCTCCGCTTTTCATTCCAGACATCCTACTCATTCTTCTCATGGACCTGCTTCTACTGTAGCCAAAGTCCGGACCGCCGTCTGAATGCTCGTCTTCCTCATCATTGCCAGAGAGATCACGGTTGTCCGAGTCTGGACTACCCTCGAGCATAGGCCGTTTGCTGAGGATACTCCTCTCCGAAGATACAGAGGAATCCTCATCCGTGGTACTACCATAATCGTCGGATTCCGAACCACCCGACGGAAAATAGAAGGTCGGCGGCGGTAATGGCACAGGCGGTAAACGATGGGCTTTGACAGTGTCATAGTCGATTTTAACAGTCAACACCTTGTCAGAAGAAGGGTATTTTTTCATGGGCGGCCCGGTCGACATTGACTCTACTTTACTAGCAATCGAATCCGCCGTTCCTCGTGAACCGGTAGTGTCATGACTAGCGCGATCCACGAATTTCGGATGTGCCGTCGGGGATGTATTGTCATCGGAACTATTATCATCGTCGTCGTTATTGTGTGTAGCCTTAGGACGCCTGGTTGATACAACGACGACAAAGTGATCGTCTGGACATATACCGCCCAACCCACTTGCCTCAAGATTAATTAACAGGGATTGCTGACTCGAATCTGACCAAGGGAAGTCTAGTTTGATGCAATCATCAGTTTCGCTCTCTGCGCCGTCGGCATTGACTGAATTCGTGATAGCGGGGTCTAGCATGGGTTCACTGAGCGGTTTCACAGGAATTGAAGATCCTGATGCGGACCGACTGACGTGGGGACGGTGAACGAGGTGGAGATGCACAGGGTCCTGGTCCTGCATAGGTTGATCGCCAGATGACGTCATATCGTATGTGTCGGGAGACACCTCACCGTAATCACCAGAGAGATCCGTGCAGAAGGGCGCCCCGCTATAGTAGATGATAGCACCATCGCGTCGACGCTTGCGTTGAGACTGACCACTCAAGATGCCGCTCTGCCCCCACTTCGAATGCGGGCCAGGGTTGGTATCCTCAGATTGCCCATGTGATGAGCCAGTATCCTCCACAATCGATGGCTGTTCGCCAGGAGAAGGGGAGGCAGGGGGATGCACGAAAAGAGGCTTGTAATGGAAATCTTGGGAAGAGTTGGAATCCTGGACACCCGGGTTGAATTTGGACCCTTTCTGTTTCTTTCGCTGGTTATGCTCGTTCGAACCATCCGTCTCGTCACCCGAGCGTTCGGTCTGAGATTTGCTGCCGGTGTCGCTTGAGAACCTAGTGCCCTCGTCGCCGCCGCGCCATCGAATCTTTCGGCCGTCTGGAGACAACTGGAATTTGGTGCTCTTTTCCGACACGGCGCTACGGATGAAATCAGGGGTGACATTGAGGATGTGGAGCTGTGCCAAGTTGCCAAGGAGATTAAGATATACCCAACCTTCCGCGTCTGGCGACACATCTCTGGCCGAGAAGTGTGGCTGGGATTGAGGTGCACCAATGCCTAAATGACGTATGTACTCCATGTTATCTTCAGGGACCTGCCTCCGATCAGGGTCCAAGTCGCGTGGGCGAGTGGGGCGTTGCTCCGAAGGCTGCATATTGTCCGGCGGTGACGTGTTTTTACCGCCTTTGGCGCTTCTCCCACCGCTTCCGCTCCCGCGTCCACTGCCGCTGCCGCTGTCTTTATCGTTGTCGCGAGAGTTGGATTGATCGCCGTGTGAATGTGAATGTGAGTTTGACTGTGACTGTGATTGTGACTGTGGGCGTGTAATCGATACAGAAGCAGTGGCGCTTCCGTGACTTGTCTTTTTGTGCGTATCGGCCGTTCGGATGATAGCTTCTCGGGCCGGTTCTTTGACTGACAGAGTTTTGGCACTGGTGTCTTCCATTTCGATATCCTCTGCTATCGGCTGCGTTGGATCGGTCGAGGTTGGCTGATCCGCCGGGTGGCCCATTCTGCCAGTAAAGAGTTGCTCTAGTCGTTTGACCACCAGTTTCTTCTTCTCATACTCAGTCATTCTAGTCGGCTTTGGCCAAAGCCCTTCAGGGATATCTCGCAAATAATCCTCAATATTCTGATTCGATCGTAGCCGGGCAGCCCTAGCCTGTCCGGCCGGTGGATGAGAAGACGAGCTAGGTCCTGTTCCCATAGAAGCATAGGCCGAGTCGACAGGTCTCGAGTTAGAACCCGAGGTAGATGAAGGGTGTTTTGAGGCAGATGAATGCCCTTCTTTGGATTTGCCCGATGCCTTTTCTCGAGTTGTAGAGGCCCCGGTGCTCGACCTCTCGAGCTTTATCGCGAAGTCTCGTAACGTAGCTTCAAGTTCCCTCTTCTTCTTGCTGGGCAAGCCATGTATTTTGACCTCGAACAGCTTGTCATTACGAAGAGAGTTTGGGCCCATCTGCTTGAACTTCCTAAGTTCCTCTCGCAGGCGTTTGTTTTCGATGGTTAGGTCATCAATGACGCTCCGATAATCATCAGCACTACTACTTTGTGCGAAGCTCGGTCGAAAGGAAGTCCCACGACTGTGCATGTGCCCATATGTCGGGGGTTTTGATGGCACAAGGTTATGAGCCTCCTCATTTGATGAGTCGGTATCTTTTTGGAAAAACGGCGGATCGACATCCATGCTGGTATCAAGAGTCATCTGGGCATTTTGGTTCGATTGTTCAAACCAATGTCTCGGGTCGCTCTGGCGTGTCTCGTTGCTCTCTTCCGACGAATTCCTCCTTTGGAGCTTCATCTGTACCTGGGCAGCACTGGAGTGATCGTTAGGAATGGAGGGTGAGGGATGTCGTCTCGAAGCATCCCGGGCAGCGCGATGATGTCGCAAAGTAGTGGAGTCCTCAGGCGAGGTCCTTCTGGGGTTTGTGTAGGTAATGATGGAACTAGATGGCAAATTGGCTCCCGCTTGCGTGTTCTTGGGGTCTGCCATGACTGATTGCTATGTTTACATGAATTCTAAATTAGGAGATTGATCTCGGGTTCTTTCAAAGGGACATTGTGATTGTGGTCAAGTGTGACACGATATCACACGGTGAACCGCAGACTAGTATGTTAGCCGATCTATATGCTGGGTCAGCTACTAGTTCGGTCGCCTCATTCAAGAAATAGTGTGATGGTAATACGAGTTGGTGTTGGAAATTTTAACCATTATTCATCGTTATGAGAGACAAGGTGTATGTTTTATGGTCGCCTAGAAGCCGTAATACTTGTATAATCCGACAAGTTGAAGATGACCGGGGGAGGGGGGGTTAAGTCATTTTGTGGTCCATAATAGGCACTGAAACACTTTTTTCCTGGGAAATTAAACGCCATCTTCAATATGGCACGAGGGAAGGTAGAAGAAGGGGGCAGATCGAGATGAACCTGTAACGTCATACGTACAACGGCAAGGATGGGCTTGGCGGTGGTGAGTTGATTATTTTCGGCTGTCTCAAGCCAGTTAGGCTTACAAGTACAGGGATGTTGTTATGTTGTGGGTAGAGGTGAAGGTAGGTAGAAGTGGCAGGGCTGATAGAAACAACAACGAAGCGAATCACGATAGTTCGAAAATACGGGAATATAATAGGAGTGAGGAGGAGAGAGATTTGGATAGCGGCGGGGATGTTTTACGATCGGGTCTGAATCATGGGCGTTGTCGCTGTTTTCTTGCCATGAACAATGATAGCGCATCAAGGGATCAAGTCAGATTAGGTCTTGGAGGGACTGAGAGAATGTTTTGAGAAAGATGGATACACAGGTGACGGCGGCCGGTCGAGACCACATAGTGTGTTACCAGATATAAATTACTATACATGTGGGAGAAATCGAGAAAGATGGGGAGAGATGGGCACGGTACATCGAGATCGTCAGGAAAACCAAATAAAGTGAGTAAGTACCTACTTAGCGTAGTAGATCCCTGGGCCACGGGTAAAAATGTCACAGGTGAGAAAAGTGTGAATGCCCTCGCCCACCAGGGGCTTTGGCGGGATCATATGATGCCAGTCCTGCTAGCGATGGGGACGGGTCTAGTGGTTTCCGGAACCTCGCGTGTAGAGAGTGGGAGACAAAGGGTATCGGTGCCGGCGGTGGCGATGATGGGGGGTTTGAGGAATGGGTGCGTGGTGAGTGGTGAGCAGCAGAGGGCGACGGGACGACGAGGATGACGAAACTTTGAAGTTGAGATTGGAACAGTATCGCGCTCGATCCCGATGTCGTGCTTGTGGGGGAGCGTCTACGGATCGAGACGCAGACTCTGCATCGGCGTGGTGTTCCACTGCCATCACGGCTTTGACGGCTTAGCACGGGTACCTAGCCTACTTATAGCATACACGTACACCACCTAGGTACCCAAGCAGGCTGGGCGTCTGGCTGGGTTCGGAACTGGGCGCACAGCCAGGCCCAGCGAACCCAGTAACCCCCATCGACTTACCTAAAACGTGGGTGCTGTGGGTGCTGTGAGTGTTGATCCAGGGTCCAGGGCCCACTTCGACTGCATATGTGTTCCTTGCGCGAAGGGTCTTGGGGGGGCTTGGTGCTGGTTTTGGAAAAACGGGAGGTGGTGTATCCCGGCGTATTATGTACACTACGTAAGACAGACATAACAGCCTGGAGAGATGCGGGAGTAGCGGCTGCAAGTAGCATGTACTAGTACCACGGTATATACCTTACATACATACACAGTAGTACGCTAGGTACCTACCCTGCATACCTGAATTGTGGACTTGGTGAACCCCCCGACAATGCCTACTGGTTAAGACTGGTGGTACTGGCTTTCCGGAGAGTTGTTTGACAGAGTCCCATCGATGGCAGAGAGAGCCCAGGCCTGTCCAAGTAACAATATTAATTAAGGAGCCGGGGACCGCGTACGGCAGTGTGAGTTACATACCATGGTGTGGTTATGAAATGGTGTATCGAGTATGTTCAGTAGGTACCTACTGAGATGATATAGTATGGGTCCGCATGACCACTAGTCCAAGAGTGGTCTGACATTCATGGTTCGGTGCTTCATCGACGATGTCGCCGAAAGGAAGCGATACGATTGGCCACAATTTTGCAATACTAGTTCGTCGTGCCTAGGCATGCTACAGGATTCGTCCAAAGTACGGTAGTGTACGGGATTAGAGAGTGTATGTTCAAGTAGGTATACAACAAACTTACACCTAGCATACCTTACTGACAGCAATTCTGGGAGTACCATACCTACATCCCAGGTATATATGAGTAAGTCTTTTTATACAGGTATACCTGGTATAGATAAAAGTCAGTCCCATAGTGCTATGAGTGTGTGCCCGGTAGATCATGTAGATAGGTATGTAGACAGGTCTCGTACTTGGGTCTTGAACAAGAAGTTTAAATGTTACAAGATCACTTGATACCTGCATGTAATCAATCAGTCACCCTCTTCCATTTCGCACATATGCAGACACAAGAAGGGAGGAAATATGTTAGTAATAATACATTGACAGCCAATCTACAGTACAATCTACGGACTACTATGTACTGTCACTGGTGGTCAGTTGCTTTTGATTGAACAGTACTAGTACTAGTACATAGTACATAGTGGTTTATTACCGGTGGTGGTGACCGGGCACTGACCAGGGTCGTGTTGTCGAGATCGTGATATGAGAGGGAATCGGCAACAGCATGAAATCTGCCCCCGTAATACTGCCCGTAATAGTGTACCCCCCCTACTGTGAAGTACCTACGTAGGTATCGTCGCTTCACCAATGGCCAATGGAGACGGACATGGGCATAGGTAAGCATGGGACATGCGCTGTCAAGACGTCCTCGAAGGACTATGTTGTAGGTAGGTACTTAAGGTATGTACCTACTTGTGATGCGTGCAACTGTGCGTGTCTTGTAGCTACTCGTGTTTAGGCACATGATGCATGCATTCTGTAAGTACCTGCCTTCTTAACAGGATGTAATTCTCTGAACCCGATCCGAGAACTCACATGATATTATCGCCATACTATAGAGGATTTAAAAGTGCCAGCTAATTCCAACATCGGTCGTTTGCTTTGGTAGCTATCTACACTCTAGTGCATCTTACAGATACTGCAGGTTGCCACAGTCTTCCCTTTTCGGCCGAGTAGACCTGAGGCTCCAGCAAAATGGTCGATCGATGCCTACTGCCGTGTAGTGTGTCAGGTGGCAAGGCTTGGCAATCCCAATTCATCGGGACTCCAAGCGGCCAACGTGAAAATCCAAAACCTCAACTATTATAGGGTGGCAGTACACATGTGCACTGCATGGGAACTTCAAGAAAAGAAGCCACTCATCACCCCATGCGAGGTGGCAATCCTGCTTGCTTCCCGGTTTTTCGACAATCCAACAGTCAACACCGAATTCTGACCGAAATTGAGAAACAAGTCGATAATGGAACAAAGCTAATGATCTTCAGGGTCCAGTACCCCTAAAATTAAAGCTTCTTTTCACGAGAGCCCGGTTAGTAGTGGGTACCACACACATACCTACCTAAACCTGCACCATTCTTTCACCCTAAAGGCCAGCAGAACAAGCAAATAATTTATTAGAAATAAAAGATGGATATAGATTATACTGCGTGATAATCTTTACCTAAATCGCTGCTTTGCATCGGGCGCCGGATAGATGCGACGGTGGTGGCAGCAAGTTGTCACTTGACTAGGTGTCAGTCGTTCCTGATCTCGACGACTGGCAAGAATAGTTTGACCTCAACAAACGGCAAAAAAANGAAAAAGAGAACATCGAGGCCACCTAGATGTTTTCTCTCTACTACACTTGATACTGAATATTTAAAAAGAGCCGCCGCTACCAAGCTTAAAACTACTATGTGGACGGAGTGAGTCCTGAATATACTAACCCGAAACTGTTAGTACATCTGCAGGCGACGGCATGTCGACTTGGTCGTTAGGCTCCCGACGAGATTCGCATCCATTTTTCTTTACCTCTCGCTTTCATTACGTCATTCACGTATGAAGTCTAAGGTTCTAGACCAAGCCCTACCTCGGTGTTCTACAACCTGGATGTCATAATCCAAATACATGCGTTGGGCACCGCATTTTTCTTACCTAAGACTATATGAGTAGCTGTTTGCCAGGCGAGGCTCAGCGAATACGTGGTTCTGTCACGGAAGGCTTTTACAAGGTGAATAAATAACTGATGTGAGCAGTGCTCCAGCGGCGCCCAGTTCCAGCTGGGATCTTCGAACTCTTACTAATTTGAATATCCCCTAATCCCTGATGAAGGCCCATCTAGATATCCAGTACCCACTCTGCAATCACCGGTTCCAACAGGATTGGCTGTGGCAGTGAGATGAAGGGCTTCGCATCGGCACCATATAACATCTTAACGTACAGAACTTTATATTGTCCCAGAACCTCGGAATAGTTGGACGCCGCAATAAAAGCCGGTGTAAACCGTTAGATACGTTTTTACTAAGATTCCTCGCGGTTAGCGCGCACCTCGTAATATACGCCTTGTAGTTCACAATACATGTTGACGCACCTACTCGCTTACATAGTACGCCACACCAGCCAGACAAGAAGCCGTCGCCATCGAGAATGATACAGCGGTCAGAACTAGCCGTAACGTAGATATAGCACCGATTGTAATGAATCACCGACTCCCAATCCGGCGAAACCTACGGCTCGGTAAGCCTGAATAGACGCCTCTACACGCTAGTCTCGAGCACCGGATGTGCCATTCTATATATCGGGCCGCGCCAAAAAACCATTTTCCGAGACTTGTGTGATGCATCTCGCAGGCCCTCTAGTCTAGATGTCTTACCCGTCCACACCGGCCCGATGGATAACACTTATATCGCTCCCATTCTCATATCAGATCACGATACGACCTAGTTGTGAGTTTTGTCCGGAACTATATGACAAGCATGAGAGATGGTATCCATATCATTACCCGCCGTAAATGCCATATCTCTTCGACGATATCAATGTTCGCCCTATGGTATAACAAAACTTACAGACGAGCTAAAAGAAAATGGCGCTGTTAGGAATTAGACTCAACTCACTATTCAGCCCAAATAGTAAGTCCTACGACGAGGCTGAAGTAAACTTCCAAGGTGTTGTTGGTACTTAGTTAGTGTACTGTAGGTAGTTTTCCCCAGGTATAGCTTGGCGCTTATTTAGCCACTTTCTCGAAATAGATGTTTCTAAGTTTCCACCAATGGCTACTAAGGAATGTAGGTCTTTGTTCTTGGCATGTTGGCATGTATGCTTATTGTGGTAACAATTCTCGAAATGGCATTAGGCAGATGAAAACCCCTAACGTTTTCTTGGCCGGCGCTTTTCCAAGATTCCGGGGTACCATCATGAAACTGATGCCTTCAGGAGCCTGAAGCGTAGACCTTGCGGCATTTGCCTGGATGGAGTGTGTATGACCGCGATATATCGACTTTGATTACCGGCGAAGACAGATAGGCGCCAATATGCTGCCGCGAAATGCGACACGGTTTCTGGCAGCAGTAGCAGCGGCTGCAGGCCTAGCGAGTGCCAGTTGTTCTAGCTACGCGAGCTATTCGCAATACCGCCACGAACCCTACTCGACCGGAGCCTACGCGCTATCCTACCAGCGTCCCGAGCCGGCCTGCCGTACGTTCAACTCGACGGCTGTCGAAGACGGCATCCTGCGGATCAAGAATCTGACCACCGACCCCGACCTCTTCCGCCTGTTCGAGAACACATACCCCAACACGATCGACACGGCGATTAAATGGCGAGGCTTCGCGGCGAACAATTCGGAGGAGGAGCTGGCTTTCATCATCACGGGCGATATCGACGCGATGTGGATTCGAGACTCGGCGAACCAGGTGGCGCCGTACAGGAGTGTATTGAAGAACAAGGACGACGATCTCGCCTCGCTCTTCCGCGGTGCGATTAACATGCAGGCGCGGTATCTCATCCTCTCGCCGTATTGCAACGCGTTCCTGCCGCCGCCGGAAGCCAACTTGAACGCACAGCCCAACGGCGCCGTGTACTCGGTGACACCGCCGTACGACCGCAACGTCGTGTTCACATGCAACTTCGAGCTCGACGATTTCGGCGCCTTCCTGCAGCTGTCCCACGACTACTACACGCGGACGGGCGACGTGGATTTCTTCGGTAAGTTCCAGTGGATCCACGCCGTGCAGTCGATTCTATCGGCCTCGGAGGCGCTGCGCAAGCCGACATACGCGCCCAACGGAGAGTGGATGCCGCCTGCGTATACGTTTCAATCGCAGACGATGACGGCGTTCGGCACGCTGGGGAATAACGGGATGAGCTACCCGGTCAACGAGACGGGGATGGTGCGCGCGCCCTTCCGGCCCAGCGACGACGCCGCCATCTACGACTTCCAGATCCCGGCCAACATGATGCTGTCGCGGTACCTCGAGTCGACGGCGGGCATAATGGAGAAGCTGCCGAACGCGCCCAAGGGGCTAGCCCGGGAAATGCGGGACATGGCGGAAGGGATCCGGGCGGGGATCGAGCAGTTCGGGGTCGTGACGGCGCCGAACGGGCAGCGCATCTTCGCGTACGAGGTCGACGGCTTCGGCGGGCAGAACCTGATGGACGACGCCAACATCCCGTCGCTGCTGTCGGCGCCGTCGCTGGGCTACCTCGACGCCAACGACACCGTGTACCAGAACACGCGCCGGTTCGTGCTCTCGCGCTCGAACCCGTGGTGGTGCCAGGGCCCCGTCATCAACGCCGTCGGCAGCCCGCACATCAAGCCCGGCGCCGCGTGGCCCATGGCCGCCATCATGCGCGCCATGACCTCCGACGACGACGACGAGATCATCAACTCCATCTGGGAGGTCCTGCAGAGCACCGACCAGTACGGCCTGATCCACGAGAGCGTGAATAGCTTCGACGCGACCAAATGGACTCGGTCATGGTGAGTGCCCTCGCCGTTTTACCCCCCCTTTTTCCTTGCTAGGTGATAGTGAGTACAGCACGCTAACATTCAATCCACGTCGCAGGTTCGGCTGGGGAAACGCCGTCTTTGGACAGCTGATCATGGAGCTGGCGGAGAGGAAGCCGGAGCTCCTAAAAGAGTCGTTCCAGCCGCGGCATCGAGACTTACGGCAGGAGCATCGTAATTAAATAATTTGTTTTTAAATTTTAATAAAATAGGTTCAATAACGTATACATCTCTTTCCCTCGCGAAGTGAACCGAGAGTTGATGAAGCAAGTGGAAGTACAACTTATGCCAATTGATTCCGTCCAGAGCTGGGATTGGTGCACTTCACTGACTCGGACCTATGAGAAATGTTACATCATTATGGGTATGCGCAATCTCGGCCTAGGGATGTCTTTGGAGAGACCACAGCACCCCGATTGTGACATGGATCTCTGGCGCCTATGCGACAAGAACTCAGAGACGCTGGTCAAGACTCTTAAGTAATATATGGTGAGAACAGCCGAGCAAATACAGAATGAGATAAAGAGAGCAATCAAACAGGCCCTATTCAACGGTCCAATCGAGGGACACATCGGTGGGATCATAGACGCCGCTTTCCAGAGAGCCGGAATAGCCACAAGGAACGGGATAATTCACACTATTACGAAAATCGTCAAGAAAGATCGCGAACAACAGTCCCGAGATATGATAACCCGGATCGAAAATCTCGAGAACAAAGTAAAGGAACTTACAAAAGCGCGCAAGGATCTATCACGAAACAACACATCCTTATGCCCAACTCAACATCGTAGAAGCAGATCAGTCGCCCCGCTTTCGACAAGAGAGGTCTGTTAGAAGAAGACGGGAAATGGTAGCCCTAATATTCCTCCCGGGATTCTATCTACGCCTGTGGCCGAGATAGGAGTATAGTGTATTGAGTCTCTCGGTTTATGAAGGGGAGCTTTAGTGCAGAGGTCTAGGATCAGACGATTGGGCGAAGTAGATATACATGCACAGTACCAGTAAATTCATCTACAAGTCTAGATACAGCCACATAGAATAATGAATTTGATGCTGATCTCCGTTGGATAACATAGCATTTCAAGTCGGGCATTCTGCGATATGAGATAGGAGAGTCCATATGATGATGTAGGGAATAATCCTCACCAGCCTTGTCCCTACTTCTCTTGCAGGTATCTTACCCTACCCTAGGATTTGTTTAGGAAAACGCTCTTGCTGATGCCGTCATTGCAATTTAGCCTTAGGAGCACCCGGAGAGAAGACTAATAACGGGTAGCACTCAACGCCTCCCCGATATTCTCCCTCACTAGGTACTCCGTAGATGTGATGAGTCGGCTTACTTAATATCGATAGTTATACCCTCCTGCAATCCTTCAGGCCGCCACCACACATGGGTGCATAGATAGAATGAACAACAAAAAGACACTTGTAGCGTCACGGCTCACATCTCCATGAGCATGAATAGCAGCCAGGCCAGAAACCAATGGCAGTGCCTGAGCACATATCCGATTGGCTATCACCTCTTCACGTTTCACGACGTAGACGCATGACGAGGGGTAATGGTCTTATGTGACGCGGACATTTTATGTATATATATAGGCTGGCGCGGTCCCAGACCCCTCTGAGGAAAACTTCTTCCTCAAGAGTTCCTTTGACGCCATAGCCAATTAGTAGAACATTAGGAATGAAGCTATTCCCAAGCCCAGAACATCTACCCTTGTGACATCTTATATATATGATCAACCGATTTCGTTGACACGTCCGCTATCGAGAAATTTCAGTCTCTCTACAAAGAATCCGAAACTAGCTCACTTGACTCAGCGATGTAAGATTTCGTCTTCTCTTGTCAAACAACAACCTAATAACCGTGCCGCTAGGGCAACCAACCAACAGCAATACCCGATACTATCAACCCGAGCCTACCGAGGNCGCCGACAGCAAGACACGCATCGACTAGCCCTATGATGGGAGAAATTTCATTGCCGATTGTCTCGCAACCCAGTCTTTCGGCGAGTATCTCGGGGATCCCGCCACCAACACCGAAAACGCCACCTGACTGGACCGCTGGAAGAAGAACACAAGCAAAAGCGACATTTTCCATACGAGAACTAATGGAGTCGCGCCAGGCGTACTCACAGTCGAGTTTTCAGTTTCTAGTTCTAATAGGGGTTTTTCTTTATTCGTGTTATACTGTGTAACAAGGGCTTGTCTTGAAAGCTTAATTCGAGGGCCTAGAAACGGCTTTATTCTGAGTTCATACAATATCGAATCTAGCATTAAAACTCTCCTTGATCTTTGAAATCTTTATAAATGACTTTAAAATTTATGTATCGCCGAGCTAAAATAAACTTGCAAACTATTGCCGTGCCTTCTATTTTAATCTCCCCCTATCCAAGTGATCAACGGTAGACCTAAATATCGCCTCGTATTTAACATAATATTGCCGAGCCGTACATTACCTCATGGGATCCCCTACCCTAGCTTTGAAATCTACGATTGCACTTTGAAATCACGATCCTTTCGTAGACCTCTCGCATAACCAAACACCTCTAGAGAACGAGCTAGCTACAGCTACGCTAGCGGAACCGTCGACTCCTAAGCCGCCCAAAATCAAAAATACCGACAATAAGGATCAGCAGCATCTTGATCAACCTACTACTCAAAAACCAGCCCAAGACCAAGTCGTCAACAAATCTACGCTAGCTATTAATACCATATTAAGCAGCACTAGCAACCAGGCACCCAGTTCGCTATTTAGAGAAAAAGATTACCCTATATCAGAATCTTCAAGACTAATGGAATCTCGAAGAACAAACAGCAGGGAAACAAACGACCGATTCCTACTTCTACATTCGATTCCGATATTTATCTATACTCCCCTACGAACAGCAGATCTTCGACTTTTCCTTAATATGGAGGTCCTTGGCGGTACAGGTTTGGTCTGAGGACGAAGAGAAATTCAACGCGGGAGATGTTGGTCCCATCCCTCACAATATCATGTTGCCAGATCCTCACAACCACATGGGACGACGAAATCCCACTAGCAATCCTGCCGGTCCTACGCGTCTCTCTAGTGTCGCGAGACCCGTGTATAGCTGGTGGCTTCCATATTCTTGTTGTTGTCTCTCTTCAGTTGCACCAATTCGCTCCTTTCGCCAGCACTATTCCCAACAACCCTGTGTTGGCATTATCCTGGAATTTGGCTCACGCAGAATGTATACAAGACGCTGTTTTCATGAAGAAGATGAGAGCCAAGCTATATTAGAGATGAACACTATGGTACGTCTACTAATACATCCAGTTCGATTATACAAGGTGAACAAGCTGTATATACGGCGTTTATTCTGCGCCTTGAGGCAAAAGTAGACATGCATAAGCCGTATCTAGAGGAGAGCACGGCTCACCAGATCTCATCAGGTATCACCCCATCTACTACACTAGCCATCGCTGATATAGTGGGATGCAGCGATGCTGGGGTGCGTTGTGGTTATAGCGCGCTGCCAACCCCCATTCAGAAGTCCACATAGGGTGCTACAGTGCCGAGTCCACCATCTTATATATAGCGTCGATAAAGGTTCCGAACTTCGCGACACGAACTCAGAGGCAGGCAGCAATACACAATGGAAACCCCTTCAACAGACCCTTCGAGAACTGCACTAGGGCAAGACTTCACGATCGTGACACTCACGAGACACCACAAACATTCATATGATAAGGACCACAGAATTCATTGGAATTGCGTTCAAAAACGATGACGGCCGTAACCTACGCGAAGAAGGGATCCTGGAGCTGGAAAAGCAATTCTCAGACGTATATGGTACTAGCCTACCACAAGACAACGCCTTGCAGTCTTTCCTGTACATGTTGGATGATGAGGTATTTTGTGGCATCGAGTAAGAGTTATTCATCCTTGTCAAAATTTGTCAAAAATCTGAACAGTTTGGCGGAGTTTGAATCGTCTGATAGTTCGACGGTTGCATACCTATCAATTGATTTGCTCTCGAATATGTCGGGGCGGGCAGTGTTTTTATGGAAGATAGGACCGAGACAGGGTCAATTGGTTGGATGGGATACCTGGTAGCTCTACCTTCCGCATCTTCCCAATACAACGTACGCACAAACCAATATCATCTCCTCATCCAACGTTTCCCTAGACGCATACGGCTTCGCTAGCTATCCGGTACTACCGATTCAACAGAGTAATTAAATGACAGGCCAAACCTGCGTAGTGTGATATAAGAGAATAATGTATAGAATAAGAGCCGTATAAATCACCTATCTATCCTGTATAATCTTACCCCGTATTGTGCTTTCTGACACGAATAACCAATCTCGGCCATGGTTAATATGTTTTCTGCCAAGCGCCAGTCCCAGGGCACTCAGTAATATCAGCCTGTATTATGGCAAGGGCCTCGCCAACTGAGTTGGCCAAGTTAGTCGTAATAGTAAGGGGCGAAGAGGTACCATGTCCGATCGCGAGAACGGTGTGGGTAGAGCCAGTGAATCTACGCCGGATAGAGAGATGATGGAGTAAGTTTCGGCGGCAGCAGATTAGTGTAGGTGTTGTAGCGTGGTACCAACGATACTAGTTATATGAAAACAGCTCAGTGTGGTGATAGACTAACCCATGAAGAGAATATGCTTGATATAAGAGCGGCTAAGCTTGCGTACTCATTTTTGTGAAGCATGTTGAACTGTTGCGATGACTCTTTCTTGGTACTATTTCGCTTAGCCTCTTCTCACATTTATTCTTGCTTGAAACTTGTGAGCTGTAGTTGAATACTACTTTATCGAGTCAATTCTTATATTCTTTGTTTGAATTTTTTNCTTGCTTTTCTTGCAGGCTTTTTGAGGAGATGGAGATGAGCTTTGATAGTGGAATAGATAGTAAGTCTCAGGAGAATGATGAGACTAGCATGAATGAAGGCCTAGATTTAGACAAATGGGGTGATAAGAGTGATATAAGTAATAGTCTAGATGCTGATATGATTGTGTTCTGTTTTAGCTCTTGTGTTTATATAGGCCTTGGAAGAAAAAGGGAAGAGGGGCTGTTCTACAATGTGACAACTTGTTGGACTCCCCCTCTAACCTCTCACTTCACTCAAACTCCCAAATTCTGCTAAGATGGGTAGCTCTAAGGACTATAGAAGGCGCTCTCCGTAAGACCTTAAGGAGTCGCAAGAGAAATTGGAGAAGGTGCTATTGAATACTACAATTCTTATCCTTTAGCTATTACTAGATACCTCTTTCCTACTTTAACTTCCATCGTAACCCTTTGATGTCAGAGGGGTTCTAGCATATATCCGTCGGTATTCTCTGGCTTGCGTCTTGTCGGGGGTCTCGTGTCCCTGGAATGGGAATCGTCTACTCGGAAAGGTATATCTGGCAGGCTCTCAAAATGCCAAACTTCTCGGTTTAGAGAAACTAGCTCTCTTTTGTCTTGGCCAAGTCCGATGTGCTATACACGCTGCGAGTGTTTAAGAGGCATCTTGCCAGTTGTGCCTATGGGAGTTCAGGGTGCCCCCTGCTCCTATCATTTACATGTGTCTATCTTATTAAACCTTTGATTTTTTTTTGTGTTGATGTAGCTCACTAATCCAACCTGTCATAGCACATTACTTCTTCAAGAGTGGTAGACCAGTATTGTTATTATAAATAGTATCAAGATAATCACTTTCCCCCGTGGAGCCTATTCCTGATGGTGTTGATGATTAGAGAGCGCACTTACTTGATTATTGAAGTCGGATTGAAGCCCTCATTGTACGTGATGATATGATTGTCTACCCCGATAGTCGCCTTGACCGTCCCTTGCTTGTTATTGCGATAACGGCCGACGACCGGACGTATTGGGGTTCCAATACCCCTCTCTAAACTCCAAATCATGAAGGCAGCCCCATCGGTTCCCTCATGACATGGCGCAGATTCATGGCTGCAGGCCACTTGCAGGTCGCCAAGATATATACGCGTCCTTCAGTCTATTATGGTCGGAATATAGGACAGGCCGTAGGAGGTTCAGCTTGAAGACAACCAATCTCTAATAGCCGATTGGATCGATTACTTGGCAAAAGGATATTTCTAGAGGCATTTCCAGAGACATTCATCGGGCAGTGCTGCTCGTCTATGTAAGTGTACGCGTAAACTGTATGCTACGGAGGACCGGGTCCAGATGATGGCGAGGATTGGCACCGGAGGGGTTCCTGACCTTACATATGCATGTCTAGGTAGGTAGGCACACTGCAGTATATACTGTTCAGGTACACCAGACCTAAGGAGAAAGTGCCTCACCTAGATGCTGCTGAAGCCTATTGCGAGATGGACCAATCAGAAGCCCTGATGCAGGCCCCTACACTGCCCGTAATGTACTATTGGACAGCGGCATTTATTCTTGGCGGGAACTCTTGGCACATATTGGCATTGCTTGGCATGTACGGGGCAACTTATATTACTCATTCAGTAGCCAACCAAAGACCTAGACTGCCTCGATGTGGGGCAACTGAGTGAATTTCGATCAGAGAATTCCACAGTAGATACCCGCAGTCATCCGAAGCTCCGGCCCTCGCATTGGCTGGCCGTGGCTGGCCGTAGCACGGGCAACATATCCAATTCACATCCTACACCATCCCATCCAGACCCGTCCCATCCTTTCCGACTACTAGTAGCGCGGTAGTGTAGTAACTAGATATGAGATGTAGGATGCTGATCCGCGCAGGCCGATATTTCCTCGTGAGCACCTTTTTTTGTAGAGGCTTTTGAGGCCGCGCCACCCTTGCTCGTCCATCTACCATCGGCCTAGGTAGTATTATTGCCTCATATTAATACCACCATTAGAGAGTATTCGAATTTCGTCTAGGATTTAAACATATCGAAAGCCTGTATCCGTTGCCCATACAATCCTTTCCTCCCGAGCGGCAGACTGCTGCACCGGCATCGACGCGCAGCTACAAGACCGAAATCCTCATTCGTGCCATCTCTTCTTCATCATGGCCGCCGCGCCCTGGCCGACAGGCGACAATAAGACTGACACTATCATCCAGAACGTCCACTTCAACCTGACGACCTTGGAGCATTGGAATTACACGCTCTACGAGGGAAACTGGACGCTGAGCAATAACTCGTGGTGCTTTCTGGTGGACCAGCCTTACACGCCGCCTCTCCTTCTGAACAATGGAACCTTTGGTACTGTCTAATTCTCATGGCTACGTTGCCGAGAGGTGTCGCTAACAAACCGCGAAATAGTCAACAGCACATGGTGCTATCTCGCCACCGAACCTAGCGGCGATCGCGCTCACACCGGAATCGGTTTCGCTGTCGGATTCGGCTTATGTCTGGTTTTTATCTTTATCAACCTAGCTCGTCACGGAAAACTCTATCTACCCGCGGAAAAGAGGTTCTACGCCATCGGTAGGCGATGGCAGTGGTACTGGGCTATATTCGTTTGCGCTGCCGCCCTTATTGGTCTCTTTACCGGTATCGATGTGGATCGCTACCGTGTAGTAGAGCTGCCACTCGTGCTCAATGTCTTCTTTTGGTTCCTGATGAACATGGGCTCCTTGGCCTTGGTGTGGGAGTCTGTGCGCCATTGGGGTAGCTGGATGGAGAGGCAATTCATCGATCCCAACCCATTCGTGTTGCATCAGACGGATAAAAGAGGCACTTTCGAATTCTGGCTGCCCTTGTTCTTCTACTTATGGTGGTGGCTCGTAAGTTATTTACGGTTTACGACATTTTTATCAATCACTAATCGAGTTAGGACTTCTTTGTCGTTATTCCACGAAACTGGGGTGCCGTCGAACTTCAACGTTCGCCTGAACAGCTCCTCGCAAAAGCAAAGCCTGCCGCCACTGACGTCCGTTTCAAGATTGCACCGTTCTTGCTGTTCATTAGTTGGCTAACGATCCTGGTATCCCTCTGGCACTCGGTTCGCCATTACGAAGCTCGAAATCGCGGTTTGTTGAACCGAATGATTGGGTTCATCCGCTATGTCCCTTTCCGTTTCATGCTCATGATTCCGCTTGCCCTAGTCGTCGTGGCATATCAAGCACTAGCCGCATGGGATTTTGATCTTTCGCCTCTTAAGAAAGACACCAATCTCGTGGCTATGTATGTCGGAGGCTACGTTCCAGCCCTCCTCCTTGTCATCATTCTCTGTGTCTCTGGATTCCTGCGACCTAATGAGGATAAAGAACTTATTCGCCAACGGCGCGCAAGAGGCGCCCAGCTTGATGAGGAGCTTGGCATAACCAAAAAACCTGCCTGGTGGCGCCGACTCAAGGGCGAAGTGAGCACTGGTGATACTATGCGAGATCAGCTTTTCCGCAACGTGCGAGAAGTGGGGGGCGGTCGTCGTGTTCAGGAAATGGCGGAGCAAAGGGTCGTGAACACAGAGGATGCTCCCGCGACTACAAATAATGCATTTGAGATGAGCTCAATACGCAGGTCACCAAGCGTTGCGAGCAACTCGGCTCCACCACCCTACACTCCCTCCGGCAGGTTAGGTACTCAGCGGAGAAATGACCGGACAGTGCAGGCGGCTGCTAGTATTCTCTTCCCAAATGCTAGCAACCCACCCCAAGCCGATAATAGAGGTCGCACCCCAGAGTCACAGACTCAAAATGCCCAAAGACCTGATAACTACGGGAGGAGCTCGAGTACAGGTAGTAACGTGTCTATTACGGCGCCTCCGCAAAAGATTAGGAGCATGTTAGATGTCTAATAGTTGGAGACAATGAAAGGTATATAGAATATTGCAACGTAGCCCTGTCTTACGTTAGCATCATGATTTCATATGGCGTTACATGATCATGGGGCGATTTGGGGGGAAGGCGGATCTAGTTAAAGATTTTGGACTATCGTGCTAACGAAGGGGAGTTCCCGCTCGGGTAATCTATACATACCTACACACAACATATATCATACCGACTGATTATGAATGTAATGATGTTCTTAGCCATCAAGGTTTATTTAGCCGAATCTACATGTAGATGGATAAGCGTATAAAACAGCCTGGATGGGTTTGCCTTTGGCAACAATGTAGATAGATGTAACTAGGATGCGTACTACCGCAACGACCTTGCCCTAGATTGCTGCGATATGTGCATTGTCATGATATAGACCCGCCTTTTCGAGAAGACTAATGGCAGGAGAGCCATCACGCTATTGAGAGCTAGTCCGTACAAGCGGTCACGGCCTCGCTGTTATTTTACCGGTATGTAATCTCGTGACTTGCTGTCGAGGAAAAACAAAACGCATTTATTGTATCGTGGCGCGACTTTCAGACCTGGAACATGCTTGCTCTCCGGGCCTAGCCGGCTTATATATAAAGTTGCGACTTGTTGTATAAATGACATGAAGCAGCCAGTACATGGCAATGTAGGCATAGTGTAGAATGCCAGGCGGGCCCTGTCTAAAGCACGTTTCTTCCGGTCCGGTTTGGGAAACGATGTCGTCCCGGCTAAATTGGTAGCGCAGAGATCTCTCCTCGAAGCAAATCGTGGTAGGCTCACTAGCCTAGCCTAACCTAGCCAAGCCGGGCGCGTGGAAAGAAGAAAGCTCTCCGCGCGCCGCGGCCGCCTAAGATCAGCAAGCCTTGGGAGAAAGGGATCGCGGGCATAGGCGAGATGCAGGTCAATCTCCGGGGGATATACCATGGCTTCGAGGGGCTCGAGCCTGCATGGGGATATATACGCACGCTATCCAGATGGAAAGCGGGCGTCCGGTGGGTGTCATCCTCGTTGAAATTCAGCCGCGCATGCAGATAGGTAGGTATATATAGGGTAGCGTAGGGTAGGGTACAAGAGAGCATTCACTTTTCTGGGAAAAGAAAAACCTAACCTCACTGCAACCACTTTATATACCTTCGTCCTAGCCCACGATGCTCTTCTCCTCTGCAGTTGCTGCGCTGGCCCTTCTGGCCAGCGGCGCCGTCGAGGCGCGCTCCGTGCCCAGCCCGCTCGAGATCATGAAGCGCACGCACGTCGCCGGGCGCGTCATCACCAAGTGCACCAAGTCGGGCGTCCTGGCGCTCGCGTACGATGATGGCCCGTACCAGTACACGTCCTCGCTTATCGATACGCTTGATGCGGCTGGTGTCAAGGGCACGTTCTTCTTCACTGGTACGCTGTAGTAAGTAGCCCTCGGCGGTTTGCTCTTATTGGTTGAGTCGGGATGGGAGTAAAAGGGGTCTGGTTCGGGCTTGGGCGTGTTTTTGTCTGCTATGGAAGCTTTCTGGGTCTTGTGGCCTATGGAATAGAATCGCTGACTGAGGGTTTTGCAGCGGATGTATCTATAACCAGCGCGCGGCTGTCAAGAAAGCTTTTGATAATGGGCGTAAGTGTCTCCCCTGACCTTTTAGGTATACTTTCTGTTGTTGCAATCTTGCTGACTACCATTGTATAGACCAGGTTGCTAGCCATACATGGTGAGTGCGGTTAATACCAGAAACAGCCATGAGGGAGTGTACATCAGGCTCCCAAAAGCCAACCAAACAAACAGTCACATGAAAAAAAAAAAAAAAAAAAAAAAAAAAACAGCAGAAGGAAACACGTGACTAACGTCTTACCCCCGGGACAGGACGCACCCGCACATGGGCTCGATGGGCGCGGCGCAGATCCAAAGCGAGATGGAGAAGGTGGAGCAGGCCTTTGTCAACATCTTCGGGCGCAAGCCGGCGTACGTGCGGCCGCCGTACCTCGAGACGGGGGGCCAGTTCCTCAGCGTCATGACGCAGATGAACTACACCGTCATCAACGACGACATCGACACGGGCGACTGGAACCGCAACTCGCCGCAGCAGAGCCAGCAGCTGTTCCAGAACGCCGGCGCCTCGGGCCTCGGACACATCCCCCTCATGCACGAGACGTACCAGTCCACTGTCACGACGCTCACCACTTGGCTGATTAATTGGGCGAAGACTAATAATCTCAAGATTGTCACTGTTGGTATGTTGGTTCTTTTTGTTTCGTTCCCGCTCGCCCAGTTTAGGGAGGTGGGTTTAGCTGACTTGACGTTTAATAGCCGAGTGCCTTGATGATGCTGCTGGCATGTACAAGGAGGGGACATTCCCCAGTAACGGCGCCACTAGTTGTTAGCTGATAGGTGTGAGCGAGGGGCTTCAAACGCCAGCGGTAAAACGAGGGTATCGGTATTTGTACTTTGTTATTCTCTGGTTCGTGTTCATAGTCTGCTTGATGTATATATGTGATCTGAACATATCCGACTGCTCGGTCGTGTAGCTTAGTTTGTAGTACAAGCTAGCCCAATGAGAAAAAAAAAATTAAAAAAAARGAAAGGACAGGAAAAAAACGGGAAACGGTCGGTATAATGATGATGTATGCTCGTACCCGATCGCAATAGTTGCTGACTAGATTACCAAGTCAAAATAGTCTTATGTTCAGGAGTCACAAAGATGTAGGCAGTATCAGCTATGAAGTCTCATTATTACTCTGCATAGTCCAGTAATAGACTACATCTTTTTGGTATCAAACGCAAACGCCTCTCTGGCATATTCCGTTGTCCTTGTGTAACACACTGGACACCTAAACACCAAGTGCTACCAGAGTGACAGAATCCCCAAACGAACGCCTATTTTCTTCCATCGGACTTTTAATCGGTATTCACCAACCCCTCATTCAGAAGCTCCTCGTCCTCAAGATACTAAGACAAAGTATTGTTGAGAGGATTATTCAGAGGATTGTAGCTCCAGTCACATGGCAGCAGGTCAGTACCAGGGTTCATCGAACATGTCTGCATCCTCGTCACTCTCTTCATCAGAAGCATCATCCTCATTAGAAGCCTCATCCTCCTCATTGAGAGCGCCATACTCCTGGGGAAGCTTGTGCCAACCGAACACATACCCCTCATCCAGAAGACCGCCTGGGCAATCGTCAGGGCGATGGAAGGGCAGCACCGGCTCTCGTTCATGTCTGCCAGTGACGAGGCGATGGTGGACAAAAGCGATGTCCTCATTGGTAATGCCGATGTCATGGAGCAGATCGAGAACATTGTACTTGTATTCCTTTCCGGATCTGAGGCAGTCGTACAGGAGCTGGAAAAAGTCATCATCAGCGGAGTCCACGACAGCGGGACCGCACAGCGCGAGGCAGATCTTGGCCCACACGACAACCCAGTCCTCGTCGAGCGAGCCGGTGGCCTGTCGGAACTCAATAGTTGGGTTTCTGTCCTCGGGCTCCTCCTGCAATTCCATGTTGACGAAGCTATACGCGACATTCTCGAAACCGATACCTAGCATGTCCGCAATCGTCATGGTGTCGGTGCATCGAAGGATGCTCTGCACGCCTACGATGGGATGGTAACCTGGCGTGATCTCTTTTCTGGGATCGTACATAAGAACGCCGTAGTCGCCAGCGAGGGAGCGAGACGGGGTCGTGCGAAAGTTGGCCGTGAGTTTCGCGGGAGGCGTGTACTGAAAATTGGTCGGCTTCTCGCGATTTTTGTCCACACGGTCATCGGTGTACGCGGCGTGTTGACGCTCCCGGAGCCCGATGGACGCTGGTGTTGACCCCTCGGCACTCAACCCAAGGGAGAGGTTGCTGTAGTGTTTCATATCAAGACAGTCGCTGTTTCCGATGCGGCAGCCCGGGTGGAGAGTGCTGAGGAGATTCTCCGCAACCCAGATCAAGCTGGCGGTACGCTGCACGGGGCGTAGCTCAAGGGGCACACCACCGCGGCCGACGTGGATGTGAAGTCCACATACGGGCGGGACAGCGGTGCGGAAAGCCGAGTTGATGGCCTTCACGACCGACGAGATCTCAAAGAACGCGACAGGGCCGGCCACGAATGCCGGCGACTGAACCTCGACACCGACGTACTTGAGAGGCTGGTAGATAGCGTTGATTTCGGCCTCGCTGACCTTCAACGATCGGTCGGGGACCACGTTCCACGTGTGTCCGGCCTCGACCTCCTCCGGGAGACAGTTCTCCTTGGCCACGAAGCCGCTGTTCGTGATCACGTTGGCCACCTGCTGGCGGACCCAGGCGGCCTCGAGGGCTTGGCGCCAGTCCACGCCTTGCTCCACGGTGAAACCCGGAGGCACCGGGATGTCAAGCGGAGCCTCGATGACCGGGCCGTATCGTGCGTCGTCATTGGTAGAGACTAGCGCACCCGGGGTCTTATAGAAGACAAGGAACTCGAGCTCCACGCCGAGTGTTTGCTTAGAGATAGAAGCCATCTGATCGGTAACTCTTCTGACGACGTGGTAGGTTAGCAGAGTGTAAGAGACAGGTCACAATATACTGATAAGACTATGGTATATTGTTTGTCGAGCTATGACAATATATAGCATAAAGGAGGTTTCCACTTACCGCGTTGAGTTGTCAAGTAACGTTGGCCTCAGGTTATCAATACCAGTGAATACTGGTCGAGAACAACACGATATTGATCGTAACGTGAAGGAAGAGATGAAAATGATGTGATAGACACAAGACTTGTCGAATGGGACAAGGCGTATCTCACTGTCAACGATCGAGATGGTTTTCTGGGAAAACCAATTTTATTTGTGGAAGACTGAAGGAGATCCAGAATCACGAGAGAGACGCGTTTAAATACCCACAAGAAGAGAAGGCTTATTGACTCGATAACGTGTCGATAACGTGTTGGTACGAGATCAATAGCTTTAGGCAACAGCCAACGAACCAACCAACGTTGCCGAGTAAGAAGGGAATCGCCCATACACTACGATATAATCATGCTAAGGCACGTGCGTTTTCCATTCATGGATCTACAATAATGGCTATATCGGCACAGTCTCGGAGGCAGGCGCCAATTGGGGCTCATCGAGGCAACTCAGGGGCAAACACCAACATCCGGTAACGGTGGCAGAAAGATTGCAGTATTAGGCGGTGTTGGTTGGCGTGGTATTTCTACTTGCTGTACTTACCTCAGGCACTACAACGGAAGGAAGATCGGGCCATGGCTGCCTGGCTGACAATGGGATATCAGATAGGGGGTGTTGGACAACTCTACGCTACTCTGGGGGGACATAGCGTTATAAACATACTTGGATTTTGTTTAGGGGGACTTTCACCGCCTTGAATGGACTGGTCATACCCCGAGAACGGAGAGTATGTTCTGTATATAGCTAAAATTGCCTTGGTATCGGTCTCCTTGAACAGTAACGAGTATTTCTCAGGTCCAGTGCCATGACCCAACTACTACGACCATTGGAAGCAAAGGGAGTTCCTGTATATAATAGTAGTATACCACAAGGATGTCCCAGAGTCCCTGTGTATCAGCAAATGTCATATTCTGGTCATATACTAGTAGTCCTGGCAATATAGCCTGAGAAATCAGCCATCATCACAACTTTCATCCAATGGGTGGGTCTTCTGACTCCTGTGGAAGGATATTATCTATCTAAGGCCGTCCTCAAGCGTTTCTATGTCCAGCTATTGTGTAGTGCTGAGGTAGACGTATACATACGTACGTGAACTTAGCACGCAAAGAAGTTCTGGCAATAGACTAGGCCCATATAAATATCAATTTTGCGTTGAAATACTGAGGCTATGATGGCCTATTTGTCACAATATCACGATACCTGTGGGACAAAGAGGTCCCTGTATATAGTACCAGCATAGTTATGAGGTTTCCGGAGAATCTCGTCCATCAGGTGTCATATTTTACTCCATACTAGTAGTCCTGACACAACTCAAGATTCCTTATTGGATGACGGAGTGTAGTAATAGACACTGTAGTATTTTATGTAGCCTGTGATCGGTGCTTGGATTTACACGTCTAATCAAAGATCCTTTGTCTTTCCTTCTACTCTCGGCATTTGGTTTCTATTGATACTCGCCGTGACTCGAGTGTCACGTGGGTAGACATTAGCCGTCATGGTCTCTGGTTCATGTAGGAGACATATGATGTCTCGGTATTGAGGTAAGGGGTGTTAGATCCAGGTGAGTAATTTCGGAACGGAGTGAGGCTGAATTTCAATACCGAGACATCATATGTCTCCTACATGAACCAGAGATCATGGTGGCTAGTGTCTATCCATGTGACACAAGTATGGGTGGTGATAAACATTTGTTGTTATGCGAGGAGCCGAGTCCAATACTGACTGATACCATTTGCTTATGTACACAACACCTTTGTTCCCGTTGAAGTAGTAGGTATATGAGTGGTTCAGTTGCCTTGAATTAGCTAACTGACTGACTTTAGGTAGGTGGGAAGACCTCTATATATATACATGATTTGGTAACCGTTGCCCCTATTCTTAGATTGACATGACAGTGACTCCTTGACCCCTTATAATTTCAACAATTCCTATCTAGAAAATTTATTTATCCTATACTAGAAGTAGAATGTATGTAAGCTCAGGCTATATCTCCATAGTAGGTTGTCACACTCTATTCTGGGTGATTTTCTTACCCGAAAGGAGGTGGCCGAAAACAATCTCGAGATGTCTTACCTCTACAGCAAGTTCATCACCACAGCTCAGTGGGTAGCTGCAGCAGCTCAGGAAGTATGACAAGAATGGAAATTCAAGGCGTATAATAAAACATGATACTTGATTGTGGGCAGCCAATACTAGGAGCCGGATGGCCGGTGACACCTTTAGCATGTAACTTGTAGCTTAGTAACTAACATCATCTTGCTTTGTGTAAGTTGCGGCAATATCCATATCTTTTAAGGATTGTTTTATTATATCTAGGGTTATTTTTGAGCTTCTATGTAGATGCATGCAGTGTGTGATACACCGTATATTAAGTAGTAGAACAACCTAAATGTGGGGCTAATTTGTTGGATACGATACAGAGTTCAAGCAAAGTGTAGCGAGCTGTAGTAAGGTTTGAAGTTAGAATATAATACGTAATTAGGTGTTATCGTGAAAAAAANGAAAAGAAAAAAAAAAAGTCGAATGGTGCAGTCGGGCCAAGCCTGATAGGCTTTACCCGGAACGACCGGGTGGTGTGAGCTAACCTAGACTAATGATAGGGGTTGGTGAACTGGGCCACCGTACCTCACCTAGCACAAGCGGGCGCACAACATTCCAGGAAAACCTTGTGAAGAATACCTAAAATACCCGATGGATTTGACACAGAACAGGTAGTGTATAGTTCACTCAATTATGGCAGGAATTGAGCATCTCATAAGCTACTCGCGACCTACATAGTATCTAACGCATATATATTCGAATGTATATCCATCAGGTACCCAGGTACTTGAGGCTTGACGGTTATATGGAGGTAGCTAGCTAGGTACAGGTACCTTCGCGATTAGGCGCACCGAACCTTTAAACATCCTAGCTAATTTATCCCCACTCAAACAGAAGCCAATCAGGTGTTCTAAAATGTAGAGTCTGGACCCACCTTCAGCTGTCAAGCCACCTACACTCCAGTGTATATATACATGTGTCGACACGACCCGAGATTCGATCCTTCTCACCCTCGCGTTTTCCCTCCACCACGAACCACGAGCCACGAGCCACGACGCGTAGTTGATTATCTAAATGAGATCTCACACTCAAACCTCACTCCTCGCTTCACTATCGAATTCTCATATTACAGATCACTACGCCTTGCCTTCGCTTCGGCGGCATCATTTAGTTGCTAACCTCAACAGACAAGAAAGTTCTGCCAAATAGGTAAGATACTTCTCTTTGTCGATGCCTTGTTCAGATTGCATTCTTGATTGCCATGATGGTGGTAGGGATGAGGTGAGGTGGTGGTTGGTATGCGCCTCACGCTTCATCCATGCTTCATCCAATATTCACCATCTTTAGTGACCATGACGCAACACCACACTCATCTCTCCCTGCTCACAAAACACATCGTCTTGCCGCTATACCGAACATAGTCACCGGCACACCAACTAATACACCTTGTTGCTCTCTCGTTTCACTCTACAAGGCTGCATCGTGTATTACTGTACTATCCAACATTCGTGACATCTCCTTGCGCTCGGTTATCCGGTGCAAGGTGCGTAGGCGCATACCAACATCCTCTAGTTGGCGCGCGTCATCCCGCCTCTGCAGGTCTTGGGTGCCCTTACTCTTCCCCACCCTTCGTGTGTTTGTCAATCGGACAGACATCTTGTTGACCTGGTTCTGCTTGTCTCAATCGCAATTGTGCATGTTGGTCGCGCCGTCTATTCTAACAATCCCATTCACAGGCGCCGACTACTATCACCACACTACGGCTCACCCTACTGTCACCCTGTGGTAACCCTGCGATAACCCCACCGCCATACCCTACGGATCCCGATGACCCCAGCAGTCATGCTGTAAGGCCTCATGGGTAATAGCCAGAGTCACTCTCAGGAGGAGGAGGGCCACGACTCAAACGACGACACCCTCATACAAGAGCACTTCGCAACCGATCCACCTATTGTGGACGACTTAGTCTTTTCAAGCCAAATCAATAGCTCCATCAATCCTGCTTTCCCCCACCGTCGACGGCCTAACGGCAATGAATATTCGAGCTCACCAGCTTCACGCCTACGAAGTTCCCAAGCCCCAACCCCTACTCCAAGACCCAAAATGTCCAACTCTTCCCCATACCAGTCCTCTCCTGCTTTTAGTTCCTTAATAGATCCGGCGCTAGACCTCGCTGTTCACGCCAACGAACATGGCAGCTCTCCACCCTCCAAAAAGAAGAAGCGCAGTAAGAAGCGACGAAGCACCGCATCCCATGCCGATGAAGATCATCGGCTTCCTATTCTACATCCCTCCATCGGCCTCGACACGCCAGAAGATAACGGCGATCGGCAGCAACACGAGACCCCTGGTGGTGGTGGTGATGTCGACGAGGATATTCATAGCAACTCAGCGGCCGCTCAGGCACGGAGTCAGCGCAAGAGAGAAAGGAAAGAGAGCAGGCGTGCGGCTCAGCTCGCGAAGCAGCAGGCAGAAGCTAGTTCTCTAGAAGCTGACCAAGAA
Organism: Xylaria multiplex; assembly: GCA_011057905.1. Taxonomy (NCBI): domain Eukaryota; kingdom Fungi; phylum Ascomycota; class Sordariomycetes; order Xylariales; family Xylariaceae; genus Xylaria; species Xylaria multiplex. Next base: position 158,632 of record WUBL01000038.1, on the reverse strand, counting down.
GAGAGCCTTTTTTCCGATATCTGGTTATCCCAAGAACGTGCCACCGCTACTAAGCAAGAGAGGCCAGATGAAGAGGAAGATGGTCTTGGCGTTCAGATGGTAGACCCTCAAATAGTAGAGCTTGTCGAATCCCAGACCACCGTATCAAAGAAGCGCAAGAGGAAATCCCACACTCACACTGAGGATGGGCTTCAGCACAGCTCAAAGAGGCACAAGAACTCCGGTAGCGGCACAAGTACCGTTCCAGCAGGTTCTGATGAAGAGGCCCATAGTGATGCTATCGAGGAGCCTGAAACATCTAATAATGACGATATTGACTTTAATGACCTAGCTGAGCAACTCTATTCAGGCCGCAAGAGAAAGTCGCGCCGTGATGCCGTTGAGGAGGAATCGGGGTCAGTTATCGAGGCTGCATCGGAACACGAAGAGCCTGTAGAGGGCATGGACATTGACGAGCGGGTCGGAAACGACTTGATCGGGAATGAACTAGTTGAAAGCGAGACAGACAACGAGGTGGAAAGGTACCAGGACGACGACATTGACCAGGACTACCGCGATAATGACGATGGTAGTGACGACTTGGGATTAGACGCACCATCTAGGAGTCACGCTATTACTACTCGTTCAACTAGCACTTCTATGGAGAGCTCGAGCCAGTCGACTCATGTTAGCCGCAACGATGAGCCTGATACTGGTATCGTACAAGGTGAAGTGACGGATCATGGGGTGCAAAATGGAGTGGGTATCGGCAAAGGGGTTGCGCCAAGTCATATTGATAATTCCATTTACGACGTGGAAGTGCCGTCTTCTGTGCCACAGCCGAGCAATGCAGGCGAGGAGAGCACGAAGCGTCGCTCGGTCGGCAAGACTAACAGTGGACGGAAACGTGTGCCCAAAACGGACTACTTCCGTCGCATAGTAGATCAAATTGAGAAAGACGCGAACGACCAATCGCCGTCTACTGCCGCTGTATCACGCAGAAATGAGAAAGGCAAAGGCAAGCAGCAGATAGCTGCTTTAGGAGATGAGGCTCAAGCTGGCCCATCCACTGCCAACGGTAGAGCCAAGAAACACAAGATCACCAGCACGCTCAAGGATAGTCCGGATGCCGATCCTGCGACGCCATCATCCGAGAGTGTGGTCCGTTTGCGGACACCCAAGACACCCGTCACATTGTCTGGAGCTTTCCAAGAAACCGAGATCCAAAATCTTAACCGAGTCGTTGAACAATTCAGAAATGATCATGATATGACTCAACGCCAAGTCAACGACCTGGTTCATAGCAACCCTAAAGAATCTAAGGCTGGCGAGTTGTGGGAACGCATCATGGCAACGACCCCCGGTCGAAGTAGACAGAAAGTGATCAACCAGACTCGACGCAGGTTCCACAACTTTGTAGCACGCGGAACATGGACCCCCGAGCAAGAAAACGAACTCAGACAGATGTATGAACAATACGGAAACAAATACGCCCAGATTGGTCAATTCATCAATCGCCATCCTGAAGACATCCGAGACCGTATCAGGAACTATATCATCTGCGGAGACAACCTAAGAAAAGACCAATGGAGTCAGGAGGAGTCGGACAAGCTCATCACTATCGTTGAACAGGCTATAGCAGAGATACGTTCGCAGCGAGCTAAGCGAGGCTTAAAAGACGATCGGCCAGTTGAAGAAGACATTAATTGGCAACTAGTGAGCCAAGGCATGGGCAGAACGCGCAGCCGCCTACAATGCATTTCCAAGTGGAAGGCTATTAAACCACAACTCATGGGCGGTGGCCTCGATGGAGAGACGGCCCCTACTGAAGAGATCATACATCAGGCTCGTGAGACGGCAACCACCATGTCCTACCGCAACCGTTCTCTCGTCATCAAGGAAATCCTCAAGACTGGTGCCAATGCCGATAGCCGTATTCCATGGCTCAAAATACGCAACGAGTTAGAGGGTCGATGGACCAGGCCCCCTCTAATGGTAGTCTGGTTCCGGCTCCGAAGAACCGTCCCCAATTGGCAGAGTTTGAATGTGAAGGAGATATGCACGCTTCTTCTACAGACCTTCAACAACACTCATAAGCTCGAGTATCCTGATGAGGCGGGCAACGAATTCGACCTCAAAAGCGAGTATCGTGAGATTGAATACAAAATCAAGAAAGGTCGGAAAAATAACCCAGACGCCAAGAGCGCCGCCTTTATTAGCAAGACGAGTGACGAAGATGAAAACGATGAAGAAGAAGGGGAGACGGAGATAGCTATCCGCGAACAGCTCGACGCGACGAGCGAGGAGGTAGTGGACGAAGCAGAGGCAGTGGATGAAGCAGAGGCAGAGATAACGCGCGGAAAGCGACAGGATAGCGTCGACCTAGGTGCTAGGGACAAGGACCACGAGGTGCAGGACTCGGAACCTGAAATCCAAGCTCATAGTCACCGCCGCCGCCGCCGTCGCCGTGCTCGCTCCGGAAGTCATGTCAAGTCCCGGGACATGCGACAGGATGAATCTGATGACCAAAGCAGCGACACCAATGCGAGCCAGGCTTCCAGCATCCCTGCCCGCAAGCTCATCGCAAAATGAACAGGGACGAATCGTGCTATTACTTGGAGGTATACATTCAACGAGAATCGAAAGGAGGAGTTTATAAGAAGGGATTAGGCGAGCTCCACAAGCACCCGTATCACTTTTCTTTTCCTTGTAGCAACGAGCTCCGTGCCGTTACCGTGTCTAAAGGAGCCGGCATTGACAGAGCAATCGTCGATGGCTAGGGTAGTATGCTTGGGTGGGCCGGGCGGGTGAGCTTTCGTCAGTACGCATTGGTGTACGCGTCGATGCACGTTGCAATTATGTCTTGGGATGAGATGGTTATTCATAACGATTATAGTGTGTCAAACTGCACGGAATCATGTGTACCCCGCTGTCGATAACACGAGGTAACTAACTGGATTGTCTGCTTTGAATTTGGCTTACACTGCTAGAAATTCTTGCAAATACTAAGGACGTTACAACTTTTTGGTATCTAATGGGTACTGTTACGTGATGCAATCGTATGAAACCTATTGTCCTTGACTCGGGGATTTCGTGTATTGACTCTTGATACCTCTTTATCCCAACACTGTGTATCCCAACAAAAAAAAAGAGGGCACCGGATCGTTACCTATTCGGCATATCTATCACTCCGCTGCTAGTCTTCTTTTCCGCTTATAAATGCAGGTATAAATGCAGGGAGTTTTAGCAGATTCTGAAGCGGTGGGGTAGTGTGTAAAGTGCAGAGCTGATCCGACACACCTTTCTCCGCCCAGAATCCGTCCACTTAGAACGGCCACGAATACTGCGAGAATGGGAAAAGTGGCTCTAGGGTAGGACCGGACTTGGGATAGCGGTTAGATGTAGAGCTATACTCCGTACTGGGTCGGGTAGGAAAGCGAACAAAAGGATTCAAGCTCGAATCCGTCCAGAATCCGTCCACTTGAATAGTATAGGCACTATCAATTAGGCAATCACCGAAATCTCGCTCCGGTATGATGAGATCTTGGAGTATACAATCCGTTAGTCAGCCAATGTACCCTTATGTGTCACCTAGTAGGAACTACATAGTATACCCATTCGCCAGCTCAATATATAGTCTTACAGACGAGGAGTATCTACTATACTGTAATGTACTGTACCGATGGCGTAATGTAGGTACCCTACCTTAGCGTATAGAGCACAACGCGCGGAGCCGCCATCTACATTCCGTAAGACCTCCCGTGTCCCTGTGTGACGCTAGCGTTGCCCCACGTCGTATGCTACGTGCCGAGGCATGGGGGATGAGGTTACTGATACACCTCGGTATGGACTGAGTCGTAGCCCATTGCCAGCGCTGCTGGAGTTCCGCAGTTTCGAGATCTGCCTATATTATTATAAATCAGCATCGCGTTGCCCGGGGCGGGCTAGATGTCACCGCTTGTGTCGTGCGTAGGTGGTTATTGGACGTATGTTGTGTCGCTAAGACGGATACCCGGGCAGAGGCGCGGGTTACGTGCCTAGATAGGTAAGTATCTCGACGCCATGTTTATATTTTTTTNCAACCCAGGGCGGTGCTAGGAGACGAGACTGGTTTCCCGTGCATGACGTATATATAGCGTTGCTACCCTTCGTTCTCGTGTCCACATATTTTGGGTGCTTAAGCAGTCACGACTACTGTTACTTGTTCAATTGTATACATTGGGTACATAGGAACATATCACTTTTTTCTTTTCTTCTTTATTCTGGTCCCACGTGTACGACTTTCGTGTTCGTCTACATATCATCATCAATAGAGCTTCGACGCATCTCTTGCATTTTCACCTTTACCGAATCTTAGAGAGAGTAACCGACCAACCATGGCTCGCGAGAACAAGAAATTCGTGCTCGCACAGCGGCCCAAGGCGCATTTCGTGCCCGGCGAGACCTTCAGGCTCGAGAAGGGCCCCGCGCCTACGGCGGACGACCTCAAGGATGGCCAGATCCTCGTCGAGTCGCTGTACCTGTCCCTCGACCCGGCTATGCGGGGTTGGGTGAATGGTGTGTAACATCCCGTCCCGCTTTCTCTGCTCGGTTAGCTTTTCCAATGCTTTGGAAGCAAGAGAGAGAAGCATGTTGTGTGTATCTGTGTGTGTGCGACGGTAGCATCAAAGTTTCTAAACTGACTCACCCCGTGTGTCGTAGATGCGCGCTCGTACTTACCGCCCGTCCAAATCGGCGAGACCATGCGCGGCGGTACCATCTCGCGCGTCCTCGCTAGCAAGAACCCCAGTGTCAAGGAGGGCGATCTCGTCACTGCGAGCATCGGCTGGACCGAGGTCGGCATTGCCGATGCGAACACATTCCTCAAGGCCGAGATCCCTCAGGGTGGCCAGCTTACCGATCTGCTGGGTGTTTTGGGTACGTTGCTTGTCTAAGCCCCGCCCTTATCTACTGATTTCTTCGTTGGAAGAGGCAACGGTGCTGGAACATAATTGGCACGGTGGGAGAGAGATACTGACGTTGTACTTTCACAGGATTGACCGGTATGACGGCCTACACGGGCCTCGACAGGATCGGCAAGCCGCAGCCCGGTGAGACGGTGGTCGTGTCGGGCGCCGCGGGCGCGACGGGGTCGGTAGTCGGACAGATCGCGAAGCTGCGCGGGTGCCGGGTGGTCGGGATCGCGGGGTCGGACGACAAGTGCGCGTGGCTGACGTCGGAGCTCGGCTTCGACGCGGCGCTGAACTACAAGAAGGAGAGCTTCCGCAAGGACTTTGACGCGGCGACGCCCGACTACATCGACGTGTACTGGGACAACGTGGGCGGCGAGATCCTCGAGCTCGCGCTCAACCGCGCCAAGAAGAACGCGCGCTTCGTCATGTGCGGCTCCATCTCGGGCTACAACGACTCCAAAAAGGAGAGCAAGGGCATCCGCAACCTCTACCACGTCACGGCCCAGCGCATCCGCATGGAGGGCTTCATCGTCTTCGACTTCGCCGAGGACTTCCCGCGCGCCCGCAAGGAGATCGGCGGGTGGTTGGCTGAGGGCAAGCTCAAGCGCAAGGAGCACGTCGTCAAGGGCGGCCTCGAGAAGGCCGAGTACGCCATCAAGGACCTCTTCGAGGGCAACAACACCGGCAAGCTCCTTGTCGAGGTCAAGGCGCCCAGCGAGGTACGTGGTGCGAAATTGTGATTTTGCGGGCGGTTGGCCGGGGCAGTGCTATTCGATTTGCTTTTCTTCTAGCACCGGTGGATGATGCATGTTGTGGCTGACTTGTCTTAATAGAAGTGAGGGAGCGAGAAGGATTGATTATATAAGTATGCATAAGTGTCGGAAAGGGATTCATGCATGATGGTTGTGGCTGGCTGGCTGGGCTGGCGATGAGTCAAGGGAAACAACACATAAACCGCCCGGTGGCACTTGTTATTAGAGCTTAATGAGAATGATGATCATGATCATGACGTTTTGAGCGGTTCGCGGGAAAAGTGCACCCTGTTTGTGACTTCATGGTCGTCGTGCTATAGCATGGCTGTTAATCTTGGATAAGCACATACAACACATGTAATATTATGTCACCAGTGTAGCACAATCCGTCAACACGAGTTGAAGTACATTCACTCTACTTGAGAAAGGGCAGGTAACGTTAAGAGGTAGGGAGGGGTGCTGCTTGGCTATGTACGGTGCTATACACCATCCATGACCCATCCTCATGTAGATGAGAGAGCAAGTGACCTGCTTCTCACGGATAAGCCTCTCTCTCTCTAGGCAAGCTTTTGCATCTGCGCAGATCACTTCTCGTCCATTGCATTGTTTTCGCGCGCACTTATGCAGGAACACAAGTAACGGGTGACGACGCGAAGCCAATGGCAATGCGATTCTCACGAGCGCGTTGGTATCCGGCGCAGATTAATCCCTGCCTAGACGGAATTTCAATGCTACACTTGTACGCTGGGACCACTGCCGGCTTTACTTATGCGCACATTGTCTGCCGTACTACCTACGGTACAGTCCCTAGCGCTGGTCGGATATGGTCGTGACGCAGCGCGCTCAAGGTAACAGGGATTGAGCTCTTAGCGTGCTTAGACCTTTGTCTCTGCCGTTGCGAACTCGGCTTAGCGCTCATATCTTTCTCCAGGTTCGGTTCCAATGACACTCTGGGGAAATAAACTATTGAGATAAGCCACATAATAAGGCGGGAGGGATGCTCGCGTAAGATGAGCCGTCCTGGAAGAGAAGATACAGCTAACTCCGAGTAATAGCTGTAATCACTTGCTAGAGATATGAGGGCTTCCTCGATCTCCCACACAGGAAGGGGGATTTCACAAGTCGACTGTGAAGCAGGTATGAGATGCCAGATGCCAAAGGTCGGTACTTGGGTACACTGATTAGGCCCGGCGAGAGGCAGAGCTCGTGGAGCACCGGCCAGAGTCTTGCCGAATGCAACGTTAAGCCAGGCGCTTTCTTGCTTCTTCACACCTTGCTCCCGGTCCTGACGTCCACGGCTTTCCGACTGCGCAAAACGATAGTGTAGATAGGGGACAGCGTAGTTCACCCCATGTTCGCCAGGAACGGAAGGTTCGTTGATCTAGGATGCCTGGGATCTTGCTCATGACCAGGCTCAACCGTGGGAAAAGGTTGGTCAGTCGCGGCAGAGACTAAGACTATGTCACCCTGTCCCCTACCCGCGTAGCTCGTCGATGAGACGACATGACTTGACTGCTGCACCTTATCACGATCGACAGGGACTCTTCATCTAATGCTACTGCATGCTCAGCACATATCTTTCTTTCTATCTCGTACAGTACGTGGTGTACAGTAGTATACAGTGCCATACCATTCTCGTCTCCACCAGATCGAGACATCGTCCCCCAAGTCGGAATGTAGTCATGGTTATCGGTATGGATCATTAGGCCCTCTATATAATAGAAGTCGTATACCTGTCGTGTCCTGATCCCCTTGTCGTTCGTTCTCCCCATCCATCAGCCGATTGGATGTCTTCACCATGCACTCCTTTCATCGCCGTTTCACTTCTCTCCTCCTAGTCGCGCCGGCGATCTTGAGAGCCGGTGCCGCTGACTTCGATCCCCTCCAGTATGTAGATCAGCTGATCGGAAGCCGGGATGGGGGCAACGTGTTTCCTGGTGCAACCCTTCCCTACGGTCTTGCCAAGGCCGTTGCCGACACCAACTCGGGGAGTAATCAAGGTGGCTTCACCCTCGACGGCACGCCGATTCTTGGCTTCTCAGCCCTGCACGACTCCGGCACGGGCGGTGAACCATCCCTTGGAAACTTCCCCTTGTTCCCCTACGCCGCGTGCCCCGGGGATGACCTCAATCTATGTGTCTACCCGAAAAGGACGCGCATAGCTCACGGGTCGTTCGATTCCAAAACCGTGGTCGCACGCCCCGGTTTCTTCGCAGTCACGCTTAACAGCGGTGTCAAGGCAGAGATGACAACTTCCCAGCGCACTGCGCTGTTCCGCTTCACCTTCCCAACCGCCACGAACGGCGCCCACCCCCTTCTCTTGCAGGACTTGAGTGACCTGCACAACTCACGCCAGGACAACGCCAGTATATCCATCGACCCCGCAACCGGGAGAATCCAGGGCCAGGCCCTCTTTGTGTCTAGTTTTGCGCAGGGAGCGTACAAGTCCTATTTCTGCACCGATTTCTCAGGGTCGAAGATTTTCGACACGGGCATTTTCGTCGACAGCCGGGCTAGCTCGGACGTCAAGAACCTGACGATCTCGCGGTCCATAAACGGGTATCCGCTCCCCGGGGGCGCGTTCATCAGGTTCGAGTCTCCGGTGACCCCCGTCATTGCACGTGTCGGGCTGAGCTTCATCAGCTCGGATCAGGCTTGCTCCAACGCGGAGGCGGAAATCCCGGATTTCGACTTCGACGCCGTTGAGTCGGCGGCCACCGATGCCTGGCGGGAGAAGCTCAGCCCCATAGTCGTGTCGACTGGCGGCGGGGTCGATCAGGAGCAGATCACGAATCTGTACAGTGGCATCTACAGGACCATGGTGAATCCGCAGAATTACACGGGCGAAAACCCGAACTGGAATAGTGGGGAGCCGTACTTTGATTCATTCTACTGGTGAGTATCAGCCACGCGTCAACGCTCTGGGGATAGTACAACAACTTATACGAGATGGAATAGCCTGTGGGATAGCTTCCGGTCGCAGATCCCGTTCCTGACGGTCCTGGATCCGGCGGCCGTTGAGCAGATGATTCGCTCCCTGATCGACACGTACAGGCACGAGGGCTGGTTGCCTGATTGCCACATGAGCTTGTCAAAGGGCTATACACAGGTAGCGAACCCCTTGGGTGTTTGTCTCTGGTTATCCTGTTAACCGTTAGCGATTCTAGGGCGGATCTAATGCCGATGTCATCGTTGCCGACGGCTATCTGAAGGGCCTGACTGGCGGCATTGATGTAAGTGGCTACCCGCGTTGTATATAGATTGGTACTTACACTGGAATAGTGGGAAGTTGGGTATGAGGCGGTGGTGAAAGATGCAGAGGTTGAACCTTTTGACGTAAGTCATTTTCTTCCGGTAATAGTGGCTCGCGGAGGCAGAAATCTCTGTTAGGGTGAAGAGTGTTTCTCAGGAATATAAATTCCCTCAAACCCACGCCTATTTCACCTGAAAGAGAAATTACTGACTCCAGCGAACTATAGTGGTGTTGTCACGGTCGAGGCGGCATTGACAGCTGGAAATCCCTTGGTTATATTCCAGTCCAAGATTTTGATTACAAGGGCTTCGGAACCTTGACACGCAGTCTCTCGAGGACCCTGGAATACAGTTATAACGACTTTACCATCGCACAAATGGCTAAGGCGATGAACAAGACTACTGATGCAGAGAAGTATCTAGACTCAAGCGGCAACTGGAGAAATCTATACAAAGAGAACCAAACATCGAATTTATATACAGGCGGCGACACTGGCTTTGTAGGCTTCTTCCAACCCAAATATATTAACGGCACCTGGGGTTTCCAAAATCCACTGAAGTGCAGCAATATTGACAACACTGGATCCGTCTGCTCGTTACAAAACACGGGGGCGGAAACATTCGAAAGCAGTATTTGGGAATATGGCTTCTACGTACCTCACGATCAGGGCTCTCTCGTTGAATTATACGGTGGTCCCAGCAATTTCGTTAAACGGCTTGACTACCTTCACGACCGAAACATTACCTACATCGGAAACGAGCCCGCGTTCTTGACTGTATTCCAATATCATTATGCCGGACGGCCCGGCCTGTCTGCTAAACGCAGTCATTTCTACATTCCTAGGTTCTTCGACACCACGCCCGAAGGACTTCCCGGCAACGACGACAGCGGCGCGATGGGATCCTTTGTCGCCTTCTCCATGATCGGGCTCTTCCCCAACCCGGGACAAAACGTCTATCTCATCACTCCCCCCTTCTTCGAGAGCGTGAACATCACGAGCCCTGTCACGGGTAAAACGGCAACCGTCCGGGTTGTTAACTTCGACCCCACGTACGCGGCGATCTACATCCAGAGCGCCACTCTCGACGGCGAGCCGTATACGAAGAACTGGATCGACCACAGCTTCTTCACCGAAGGCAAGGAGCTCGTTCTTACGGTCGGCAAGAACGAAAGCTCGTGGGGCACGGCTGTCAAGGACCTGCCCCCCAGCGTGGGCGAGTACGTCGGCTTCAACGGCACTGGTGCTGGTCCCTCTAGGAGGACACTAAGATACCCCGTCGAGTTCGGAAGGACCGGACTTGCATTTGGACAGTGATAAAAGCAGTGTTAAACAAGGTAGTGGATCTTGTAGATGCTAGGACTCATCGTTAATAGTATAATAACGTTCACGCGATTACCCTTCGTGGCTAATTATCTCGTCGTTTGGTTTACAGTCGCGTGTTTCTATTTCGTAAGATGTTACGCGAGGGAGATCTACAGCACGATGTCTTATTGCTATTGCTTGCTTGACAACTAGGTTGGGTATTACGGTACGTAATAGTTAATACTTATCATGCAGGTAGCCGTCATGGGTCATAGAATTCGTCTAATATGCTACGTCTTCGCAGTCCGCTGAGGCATAAGTCTCTTCAGCTCTGGTTACTAACTAACACCATTCTAACGTAACTTTTTGTTCAGCCTGTTTCTTGTTTTATTGGGCTATCTATCCTAACGACTAGTGAAAGGGATATCGTGAAATGTTTGACGGATGACGGAATGATTGTTGTTGCCAAAAAACAGCACATGAGCCGTACTTCCCCGATGACGTAGAGTCTTCTTGTGTCTTGGGATCATATGGTGCATTAGCATTTCTCACGACGCGATGGATTCGGGACCAGGTGTTGAACAGGAGATTCCGGAACTTCTGATGGTGGGCCTGGGCGCCTTGGAGGAGAGGAGAACCCGGAACTTGGTACTGCTGAGTTCCTACCCTTGTCTTTACGATCGAGTAGCGACTTACTAACCTTAAGTTATGAATGTTTGTTCGTATCTACCCTAGCGATCACCGGTGTATCTCCTCGGGTACCTCAAATTCCTTGTCTCGTCGGTCTGGCAAGGGATCAACCGATAGTGTAAATACCTCTACGTATACGGCGGCTTGGCATGGACAGAGATTCCAAGAATTCGGTTGTTCAATGAGATGTTAGATGTGTATCTATCTCCCTGCTGCAGCTGTACACGCATGTACCGGAGGGCCATCATTATCAATCCAACTGGATTTATTTCCCGCGCCAGATGATGACATACTGCTACGCCGGGTTCGGTTCTACATTCCTCATCTGTGAGTGACGATGCAAGTGTATCTAGATCTGGCAGGTTCACGCATACATACATAACGCGTCAGCTAGGCGTAGGCAGCGAAATATACGATTGTATTTCCCACTGTTGTGGTAACGAACCCCGGACATTAGTATGGTGTAGTGTAGTAGCGTGACATTCACCTGGGTTTTTTTTTGTCGTCGCGATCGTCCCACGGGTTGGTTAGAGTTAGCGTAATCGTAATGTGCTTAAGTCTCACCGGTGCGGGTACTATTCTTTGAAATAGGTTTAGGTATGGCCTGCACTACGTATTTCACACGCGATGCATGATGGGGCACCCCAGACGTAGGAGTAAGCCACAAGGTGACCCTAGGTGTGAGTCTCTGGGGAAAGGGTCAGGCAAGCCCCTGTCGTCCCCCGCCTAGCGCTCACGCTTTTCTTTTTATTCTTGTTCCCTTTCGTCGTCGAGTACTACCGGATTGATTAACATGTAGCCTTGCGTACTAAGGAGGTAGTATTGCTAGATCACTCAAGAGGATCTGCTATCGCCGAGACTGGCTACCTCTGGTGGTTACCGTATTCTCGGGAAAACAGCGCATCGGACCCTTCCGCTGCGATGCGGTGCTGACTAGATTGCCTCGCCTAAGTTGCTGCTTGGGTCTTTCGTCACACCTTGTAGATTTGTCTTTCGATAGCGCGTGTTGACCGGAACATCTATCGCTCTGCGATGAACTACCTAAGCGCATGGCCCAGCTGTATGGATTTGATGGGCTAGAAAAGCTAGGTGAGTCAAATGCCACCGATAGAACGGAATCATTGCCCCGTACTTAGATAAACCGAAGCATTGAATGGGCTGCAGTGACTGATTCCCGACTCAACGAGCTGGCTTCATGGGGCGGAATGGCTTTTGGTATTCGCATGTGCATGCGCCTCACCGATTCGCTCCTCGCCACTGATTTCAAATTGTCTGCTATTTTTATGTTGTATCAGATGGTAACCGCTGCCCAGCAGCAGACGTGCTACACATCTGACACAAGATCTGGAAGATTTGTGAACGCTCACTTATACTGGTGTGATGAACTACCTAACCTAGGGCGATGCGTGTCTCTCGGTAGAGTCATGGTCTCACGGCATAGCACTGCCGTTTAATGGTTACACACCACACTGAGATCTCTCCCGTTACCGTGGGCCTGGAAAACAGTATGCATATTATGTGTCCAAATCTCGATGTAACTAACCGACGGGACAGGGTGTGGTAGAAGACTTCATCATTCTCCTATACCAGTCCGACTTTCCCATTGTTTGCTCAAGAGCTAGCTCTGGTTGAGGCGAAGTAAACAGACGCTGCAACTAGCCTGGCAACGCGACGCAGTGGGACTGGATGGAACGTATCCTTCCTTATCCATAAACAGTGGTGGCCACAGCTCCCCGTTACGCTCTCAATCCCGCACAGCGGGATGCTTTGTACTGTAGATCAATAATCCTAATGGCATCCAATGATCAATAAAATAGACTTGGCTGACAAGGTGTGATAATTCCCTCTCTAGGTCGTGATGTTCGCTAATAGAAACACTAGCTGGGCTGGGTGTTCTATCAGCGCTGCCGCCACCGCTCGGATACCCTCGAACACACTCTAGTAAACGCTCCCGTCAATATCGTATGACCGAAGAGCCGTGAGGATGTCGTATGTGGCTTCACTTCCTATTAGTCTGAAGTAGCGCCCGAGAGTATCGATATGCGATCTACGAACGCGTAGATAGGCAGGCCTCCGTTGTATTGTGCATCCTCGTCGCAGCCATACAGTGTAGCTGTAGTCTTAGACCGCAACTCAACGAACGGGCAATCCAAACGCTCAAGTGATCAAGCCAGCGGTGTATCAGCACCGGTCAGGACTCCCCTGCTCATGACAGATCTGACAGGACGCCAATACAACATGAACCACACCGCTCCTACACCGTTGAGCTGGCTTCTTTTTCTTTTTCGCTCACCGTTTGCCTAATTAGTTGCTGGGCTCGCAAACATGTGCTACTTGCTGCAACGCGACGGATTTAGATTATAACGTAGTAAACCCTAGAGAGATTGACACGGCAGCCAAGAACAAGGACCACTGAAGAAAAATATTAGGTAACATAGCAACTGACTGCTGGCCATGTCGCAGCGTGGGAGAACCCCATGTATGCATATTTGATTCGATATCGACGCCGCGATCGATCGATACGCGATTATGTAAACTCACAATCCAGATGCGAAAGAAATTGGAGACTGTAACGATGCCCAATCTACCCGGCAATACCCGTACTCCCTGTATGCAGGTCTTATTGCCTCATGTCGAGTATGAGATAATAAAAATGTCGATAGGTTTTCGGGGTGTTCGCTTCTCTTGGCATCAGTTGACAAGGTCGAAGATGTGAGCCTGACGAGACCAACAGCCTGGACAGCAAATGCCCTGCTGCAAAGTATTGAACTTGTTAGCTCCGGTATTTCACGCACGGGGCACGAAATTATAAATCCCATTCTTGATGTTTTATATTTTCTGGAAGATACCCCTGTCCACTATACATGGTGCCCTGGTCACTTCAACCGGTCTCACTTTTTTGATACGTGGAGAAAACGTAGCATGGTCGCTTCTTGAACAACCCTGCTCGAGCAGTCTCCAGGTCCCGGGACTGCCATTCTTCTGTCGCCGCATGCTGAACCTGCAGCATTTTCAGCCCTCTGACGAACAACAAGACATCGGGCTGGGATGTCGAGGATGGGCGTACAAAAGAAGACGACGCAAGGGATCGCCATCCCGCACGATGTGTCGGCCTGCAGCTGAAGGGTGCACTGCGCCATTCCCCGGATTTAGCCGTCGGAAATAATCGAGGGTGGCGTACAGTTGTACCGAAACAAAAGGAAAAGAGGCACCCATCCCGCTCGACCAGACAAGCGATCCTATAAGGTTGCGCCGATGGTGGTCTGACACTTGCAGCCTTCAACATTTCAGGCGTGGGATTTCGATAACACCCTGGGATGCGGGGTTGTTACTCGGATAGAATTGCCTTTAATGCCGCTAGCGAATGGGCGACAGAAGCTTGTTATCGAAAGTAGAGGAGAGTAACGACATGCCCAGGGCAGCCGATCGATACGTGGGATGCAGTTACTGTCGAAAAACTCAACGCTCGGACACACAGGCCCTGAGTCGGAGATCTAATCGACTGCCCTGCCACTGTCACATGGGATTCTATTTTGACGCGATGATCGACCCCGCGGAAGTCTTCCGGCAGCTAGGCCTGAGGCTCTGCCGTCGGGTTAGCTACCGCATCTGTTCCGTCTTAAGGTACCGGGTTATATAGATAAAGGTTTTATAGCTTGCCACAACAATTAATCACTGCTCATGTGTTCTTGTATACGAGATACGTTACATTGTCGCGATGACTTAGTTGTAGGGTAACTTGGGCCTCTCGTCACGACAATCAAATTCCACTGCCAAGGAGTCGGGATTGAGATGATTAATCACATTGAACATGGCTCTCTTGACACCTCCTGTTGTATTACAGTGACCGGCGCAGCTGAAAAAANCAAAAGGTGCAAGATAAAACGAATTGACCACTGCAAGCCCTTGGCGATATCACACCACAATCCCTAGTTGAGGCTGCACTTTTACGCCACATAGGAGCCAACGCGCGACCTAGTCCCAAAATGTGCGATATTCCAAAACCGGTTTACCACGATTTAATATCCGGAAATGGATCGCAATTCGGCATCAGCCGTGTTTACAATCCTTGAGATAGGATGAAATTGTCCGAAAGATAATATCTCTAAGGGTACCCCTGGGCCGACCTCAACTACATTCCAATACTGCGTGTTTTAGGGTTTATTTCACACTACCCGAAATTGAATTGATAATGGTAGTTAGTTGCTTTCTAAAACTTAAAGATAAAGCACTGGATGTAAGTAAGTAGTCTAATGTGATTAGACGAGGTGGACGATTTCATATAGCTACACCGTTATGTTATTATTATCGTATCATTTTGGCTAAAGTTTTTCCTAGTTTGGAAACGGTCGAAACTTACAAATAGAAAAGTATAGTTGACTATAATAGTAATTAGGCAGCTTTTCGTACCAGAAACTTTAACTCTGGGAGGGGTGGATCTGCCACAGGAAAATATTATATTCGTTTGCATAGGTAGTAAAAATATTTGTAAGCTAGGGGTTGTTTCGCTCTATAGAATGACCCTAGGAAATACCATGTACAAACCTCTCCTTGTAGGTGGTTTTTAGCCACGAAATCTCTAATAATCTTCAATCCGTGTGCTTCGTAAGCGGCTATTGCTTGTTCGGCTTAACGTTCCGTTGAGATAAAGTGACACCGGGGGAATCTCGCGGTACACATTTACTTCGAATCATCCACTTTATTGAGTAAGTCGCAAATATTTCAGTACCTTGTATCTAACTATTTTAGCACATACTAATCATCAATGTTGTGATGCGCCATTCACGTATAGAACTCCCAGTAGACAGCTCTAGTATCACCATGCATTGGCATTGACAGCGCTATGGTAGACGGATAATGTGCATATAAAAAAACGAACGGGCCGCCNGTCATCATCACTATGGTTGACATCCGAATGAGTGCATGGACGTTGAAGACCCACGAGGGTCGTGTTATCACTTAAGTACCCAACCGATTTATAGTTGTCATCCAACATAGAGTCACTCAACATATGACATGTAAGAAGGACGGAAAACTCGAAACTGGATGACGGTTATATGCAGCCGTCTGGGCGTAGGAAAGGGAGCCGCTTCAATGTAGTCATGATATCGCTATAGGTTGTTAACCTAAGATAGAAAACGAGAGCTTAATTCTACGAGGCTAATTGGGTAACCTAGATTGATATCTAATCACATCCGCCATGTCTTACTTGAACATGTTAACAAAGACGCCTCTAGTCCTATCGATTTGCCTGCTTTAGTTGATATCGGCAGTTGACTGTAACACGGACAGTAGGGTCTGTTTCACTCTAGTATCCATACCTGTAAAATCCAAGATCGGAAGCGGGAATTTTATGTAGATCTTAGGTGTCGTGCCGTGACACGTCGCACACCAGGGCGATCCTCTTGTTGACATTGGATGGTTACGAGTATCGACAATCCTGTGTATCGGTTGTGTGCTAGAGGGGTCCTGCTTCGACTCCCTAGTCTGGGTAGTGCGGTGATAGCTCAGTTTCTCGAGTGTCGAGTACTTCCTTGTACATAGCTAGTCTTAATTTAGTGAAGCTTTGATGCTTGCCTGATTTTCGGGTCGCCCCTCATGGGTTGGGCGCCGTTGAGTTCTCGCGGGGCGGTCAGCCTTCTCGTTTGTCCTAGCGCCTCGCGTCGTCGTTTGCAGTGGATACTCGTCAGGAAATTCCAAATTCTAGCGCCGATTGGATGGTAACGTTGGAAAAAACAATGCAAACAAGCCGTAACATTTACTCCGACCTGCTGTGACCGGTCTCTAGCAGCCCAAAGCGCGGACCCTGTGCTATATATCCAGTGATTACGAGGATCACACACATGATATGCAAGAAGCGGCCAAGCCTACCAAGCCTGCTAAGATTTGGTAGGCTGTTTATACCAATGTAGATTTCGTTTAGCGAGGGCTTAACAGTGCCAAGACTCCATAGTTCATGTGTCTGGAGACTGTGAAAAACCCCCTCCCAAACCAAAGCCCACCCACTGTAGTGGACCCTTACCACCATCAAAAATAACTGAGCAGCACGGGGTTACCCGTTTCTTGCCCACTGGGGGTTTCCTATCGTTGGGAGGTATTGCGATACCCCGGCTCATATTCGTGGGAACAAACAGAAAGATGTCATAGCGTCACATCGCATGTCCGTTCCGCGCTATTAAGAATCAATGAGCCAACCCAGTTTCATACCAAATTTGATTTTCGCTATAAATCAAGTATGGGCGGAGATGCGGTTATGGGCTGTCGGGATTTGATACTGGAGCTTAGGCCCAGCAACGGGTTGAAGACCTTCCTGAGTTGAGTAGCGTAAATGTGTGTTGACGGTTTCCGACACCGTGTTACTAGGTACTGTAGATCAAGGCATGTCTAGATAGTAATTAATCGGCCACATTAGGCATATGCGAGACATAACTGAAGAGAAAGAAAAAAGAGATACCATCAAGTTGAAATATGAAAATGAACTGCCGGTAGCCGGCGTGATGCGAAATGATCTCGAAGGTATAGGTTGAAAATCTACACACTATGTCCTAGATAGAACCTAGATTGTGGTAGGCCACCATGTGCTCGTCATGTAGATCGCTGGTCGTTTGAGCCTGACCAATTTTTTTCTTGACCATCGGAGGCGGCTCGGTGAGTGATGCGTGGAACCCGAACGGATGTAACTTGGAATGATGAGATGCTGCATCGCCAATTCATTATTCGTTTAGGTTTAGATACCACGGTTGTATCGTTTATTGGATACTGCCCATGAGAGCCAAGAAATGAACCCACGACAGCACCTAACACTAAACTGTAAAGAAACGAAGATAAACCCTTGTCTCCGTATCAAAGCTGCCTGAAACCTCGAATCGCTTATACTGAAGCGCGTACTGGAAGAAGATCAACGCATGAATATATCATTGTGCCATAATACCTACGGACGTACGAGAGAATGTGCCGAAATAGACTTGCTATGCCGAAGCCCGAATATCATGCCTCCCATTCTCGTTTTTTGGTTCCAGGGCTCCGCAATCCTCTAGGTTAGATAGGCCTTCATCGGAAATACCCCCCTGGAACACCTGCAAAGTGATGAACGCCTTGCGGGCGCAATTACTCCCGTTGTGGGGGACTTAGGTACATCGTCCGGAGGTGGAGAATAATAATGTGAATGTCGTAAGTGACGAGAAGCCCACATCAAAAGGATGTCGCATCGTCCTGTCATTCGCTCTGCTTTTAGATAGACGGCTAGCAGAGTTTTCCATGATCTCATCCGACACTTAATCGCATCAATGTGGTGATAAATGATGAGAGCGTGAGAAGCAGAACATCTTCGGGTGAGCGAAAACGACAAAAGCTCCCTAATCTCGTGCACAGTATCACAGCCCAAAGGGTCAGTTGACAATCAACAACCAACGTATTCTTATAGTGTACAGTAGAACTCCTGATGCCAGTTAGCGGCTGGTATTATAGAGGGCTTTGTCGTTGAGATGCCTATAGCTCACTACGACCTACTGTATACGGCTCATCGTTGTCCTCTTCGGGCCGAGAGATCCTCACCCTCGGGACCGTTAAAGGCATCGTGGACCGTTCCTAATTTCGGTGAAGGGTAAAGGTGTCCATATTCTACTACGCCACAAGCCCAAAACCGGATGATCATCGCGCATACCAACAGGCTTGATCGTGACGGTGATAGACAGCGATGTGAAGGAGAGCCGACGACGCCACAGACACACAGCATAAGTACATACCTTGCTTAGTATGATAATGGCACGGTAACCTTTTAGATTGCTATGCTGCAACCTAGATAATACAGGATTGCCTCTATGCATTACTAGGATCGGGCGCTGAGGTCCGTCAACCGCGACCGAATCAGCTTCTCGGTGTCCTCCCAGCCCGCTGTCACCTTTTTCCTTAAACAAAATCGCGTTCCCACATACTGCCCACACTCCATCGCCATTCGGGCACGATATGGCGACACACCCGACATGCGGTCCTACGATTTCATACGGTACAGCATCTTGTATAAGGCCAGTCGGTAGACTAACGCCTGCGGTATATTTAGGGCTCATAGGTTTAAGTACATAACTACTTGAGTAGGTAGGTCAACTATGAGTCTTGCCGCTGAGAGTTGGCGGGGTCCGTCACCAACAAGTTGACAACCCCTCAAAAGAGCTGAACACGAGTAGGTAATCATCTGCTAATTGCTTTATGTTTAATACACATTCATCGGTTGCGCTGTCCAATCCGCTAAGGGCATTCTGGGGTCGTCCGGTCTTGGCTTTAACTTAAAAACTTCGAAACTTGATGGGATTAGTTGGGCAGTATGACAGTATACTTGACAATTCAGCACGTACAGTATATACTAGGTGTAGATAACTATATCACTACTATTAGAATTAGTAACACATACAACCATCACAACATTCAAACGCAACCATGGCGATCACGTATACTCAGCTTCGTGCAGAGCATTTCTGCCCATTTTAGCGAATCATCACTTCTTGATTTCTAGCGTATGCTGCACGAGAAACCGAGAGGTGCCTCTCTACGGTGCTGTGTGTATGCACTAGACTAGACCAAGTGAAAGCTATCCCGATCCGGCCTAACCTCCGTTATTCCGTTGGCGATTTTTGAGTTGGATCCTAAACTATTACTAAGTCCACTAGACTATACTATGGACGCCATACCAACGCGCGCCAAGGTTGGTAGTAGGTACCTACACTATTTTGATGCCTGGTAGTATGTCTACCCTTTCGGGCGTGATCCAAGGTTGATTTTAGTGATAACAGGCGACTAACCCGTGGTATAGATACATAGTACTTAAACTGTCTATGAATGGCCTCTTGAACCATGATAAGCCTACCGTGTGTGACTCCTTCGAGGTCGTAAGCCACCAGACCAACCCTCCTCCAGTGCTGTATTCCCCAAGTATCTCGGGGTACCTCGCTGTCGCTTACAGGGTATCATTAGTCTACCCTATAGCACACTACACTAGGTACTATAGTACAGAGATGAACGCTAAGATCAGAGGATGATGGAGGAGTTCTGGGGCAACGTGCGGTATTCGGCATGGGTCTTCAAGCCGCCAAGCATCATCCCCATGTCTCTTTTCTGCATGCATCTGGTTGCTGGTAATGTAGTGTACCCTACGGTACTATGTATCATGGTCATCGGCCACTATCATCTATTACTGGTTAGTCGTGAAAGTCTGCATGTCTACAATACGGTACCCTCTCTCTCTGCCCTTCGCTACTACTTTGTAGGTATGTGCTCGTCTCTGACCCCCGGCTTTGTTTGTGCGGGTGTGGTATGCATTGCGGCAGGGGGGATGATAAGTCGCAAAATGACCTGTCGCATCTTCAGTTTCCAGTACCTAGCACGTTTATATCGGGGGTTGGTAGCCCTCTTTCTACAAGTTACCTTATTCGATGAGGTATCAGCTTCGACGAGTGCTCATACCGTATCTGACCAGGACTTCATTCACTTTCGTGTATTCGTTTCCTCTCGCCGCCTGAACTGGCTAGACGGTGAAATGTGGGTGGAGACGGTCATCCGCCGAATACTCCCATCTACATCTTCTTCTACCCATCCTCATCCCACCCTGGGGCTTATTACTGGTCCTGCCCATCATGTCCGCACTTTGATGTTCGTCTCCCGCCTATAGTATCTCTCGGAGGAGGTTGTGTCCTAAGTGGCCCCACGATCCCATCTTCACATCCAAATAAGACCGACCTACACTCCACATCCACTGCCCCAGCTCGACCCCTCCTTCATCTAGTTCCCCCTTCTTTATGATTCGAAGGAATAACCTATCACGGCAGACTTAGTAGTCTCCGATTCGCCCACCAGCCTTCCTTTGTGTTCTGTTGGCAGCGAGCATTCATGAATTGCGCTGATTAGGAGAATGCGTGGCGGCTTTTGATCATGATCTGCTCAGGCTGACATTTCCTGATTTCGAGTGTTGGAATGGGCTCACAGACCAGAATCAACTGGTAAATACTGCCGTACACTTGTTGGCTCTCTGACTTCTTGTCTTCAAATACATATTCTTCGCGGTCGGAGTTTCATCAAGAAGACAGAGGACTGGCTAAAATTACAGTTCAGTCATGGATGGCCCACGCACCCTCGTCACCAACACCGTTGGACTTCCATGGTCAGAGAGACGTGACCTGGCAACTAGAGAAGACTCCACGAATGTCTTATCTACAAGCCCACGATGGACAAATCCTATGCCGACGGCTCAAATGAACTCCGTTCCATTGTCTCCTATTAGCACAGAACAAGAGATGTCCTGTGTTGTTGTCGACTGTAGCGCAACGGTGCCGCCTGCTCTCCGGTCGGCAACTTCGTCAGACACTACTTGGGACACCACCTACCAGGATGATGGACCGGGAGAGAATGCAAATGACGATGTAAACTGGGACCACAGCGCGGACGACGGGCCTACCGTGCCTAAGATAGAGCCCGTGGAGGATGATTGTTTTCGCATGGACGAAGTTCAGGAAGCGCCTCGCACGTCGGTTTCCAGATCAGGTCAACCGAAAACCAAGCGGCCGAGAGGGCGGCCACGGAAACACCCTCTAACCCCTCAGGTAGTCAATAGTAAAATCGCGAAGGGGCGGTCAAAGACCGGCTGCATCACTTGTCGGAAAAGGAAGAAGAAATGTGATGAAGCAAAACCACGCTGTGAGAACCATCCTTGGCGCTTTCATTTCGAAGATTGTCTTGCTTACTGTAAGCCAGGCTTGAACTGCGAGAAGAACGCAGTAGTATGTGAGGGGTACCACGAAAAAACAATTTGGAAGAGTGGCAGAGAAAAGGCAGAAGAAGGTAAGAAGATTCTGATCCTATGCTATAATAGCCATTCGATAAATTGCTTACTGGCCCGCCAGAGAGACAAAGGAAGCAGAGCCTTCCGCATATCACATTTCAGCCAATCTTCCAAGGGGTTGAGACAGACGAAGACCATATCTTCTTTAGCCATTATATTAACCACCTCAGCAGCGTGCTTACCGTTGAAGGCCAACACAAAAATGCCTTCAAAGATATGTTGCTCCAGATGGCAATAGACCATGTCGGGTTAATGCACTCCATCCTTTCTTTAGCAAGTAAACATATCGACTTCGAGACCCCATATGGCAGCAAGCTTCTTAGTGCTAACCCTGAAGTCACTCTTACGTCTCTGATGTCCCGATCGCTGTACCATCATAATGCAGCTATGGAGCAGCTGCTAGCATGGGGAAAGAAAAGTGAAGGAGCACCAGAACAGAAAGCCAATCTGGCACCTCGCTATGGCCAGATGCTATGCCTAATGCTGCAGACGGCTGCGGAGGGGTCTCTGGACGGCGAACATCGAGTGCATCTTACGGCCTACAAAAGCCTAATCCAGGAGAACCCGCCACCAAATAGAGCGTTCACCACCTTTATTACTGAACTCTTTCAGTATCGGGTCTTTGCCGATGAGCTCATCCGGTATCCCGATATGAAAACGAAACGCCTAGCTACGGAAGACTGGGAGCCGTGGACAGAGATTGAGCCTGCACGATTAATCGGAGTCGGTGACGGGTTGTTTCATTACCTTGCCAAGATTACAACAATCCGGAATGAGATACGGGCTAATCTGGTGGCCAAGGTCAAGCCGGTGTTGAGCTGTCAAATACTTTATCGGGCTCATGATATACAACGCGGAATCTACAGATGGGCGCCGACCTGGCCGGCCGGTGACAACCGAGACCGTGTTAGTCTGCTCTATAAACAGATGATGTGGGTATATCTATTTCGGACTATCCGTCCCCAGTTGCCGCCCGAGGAAGAGGAGGAGGTTAGGAACTTCTTCAAGGCGGCAAATCCTGCCTTAAATAGCACGGGTTTTCATGCCAATGTTCCTGCTGCTAGCACTAGCGTAGGCGACGGAAGCAGGGTAATGCCTCTCTCGCCAGCATCCTCGCAACCCTATTCCACGACGCCCTCACCTCCCCCTTCTACTACCCTTCCGCCGATGTCCGATCGTCGTCTATCGAGCGGCAATCTCCGTGCGACACCGTCATCTCTCACTAATGGAACTTCACCCCCTCCCATCATGCCAAACCCTCCGACCTACGACTCAATATCCATCGCTGTCGACGAAGCTCTCGCGATCCTCGACTCCTTTAAACCGAGTGATCCCGTGCAAACGTTACTGTTAGTCCCCTGCTTCGTGATTGGCTGTGCGGCATTTGCACCTGAGCAGCAAGAACGTGTTCGCGTTGCGCTCCGCACCGTACGGGGATATACAGGCTTGCGTAATTGTGACCGCGTTGCCCAGGTCCTAGAGGAATTGTGGCGGCTCATGAGCCGAGGGGAGTGGGGAAAAGTTTGGGATTGGCAGGGTGTGGCAAAGGAGATGAAGTTGGATTTTACCTGTGCTTGACGAATTTCTAAATAACTCCTTTTGGTACTTTACTCCTCTCATCGTTTCTCACAATCGACGATGAGGAATTGGAGACTACGGTGCCGTATAGCGTTTTCTGGCGGGTTCTCTGATTATTTCGCATGCCACGGTCAATTATTGTTTTTGGTGGGGGAGGACCTCTTCTCATCATCCTAATCAGCTAAACGTATATGATAAACCGACAATTCTTTTCGAAGGCACGGCTCATGGTGGTTGGGAGCAGGTTATGGCGTTTCACAGATCAGGCGCAAGGGGTTAAGCAGAGTTGACCACAGCATTTTTACGAGCTACGGATCACCTGACGACACATGGAATCGTGATCGGGGTGATCTTTTTTCTTTCGCTTCGGGATTTAAAGTTATGCTAAACCTTACTGCGACATGTTTCCATGAAGGAGCATATCCAGACATTTATACCCTTTTTCCTACACGGCTTGCTTTAGATACGACGGCCATGAGATACTTTTTGATACCAGGGCGAAGAGCACCGGCGGGCTATCTTTGAAACATTATTTTGCTTTGTTTTCCCTCTCCTGCCATTTGCGTCTTGGAGACTTGGGAGTTTTGGGTTGTTATCTGCATATTGGATAACAGTAACATTCACATTCATGCGGGGGATATCCAAGATATCGCATATTCAGTTGTGCAAGCGGCGCTTTGGATATATAGGTATATATGCATGCACATGTCTTGCTAGACAATTGAGCACCTGCGCCTCTACTTGTGAGGTTTATCGACCAAACCCAATAACTTGAGGTTGTGCGCTTCGGCTAGATGCGTTAGACTCTGCAACGCCTCCGTGCGTTGCTGAAAGGTGAGCTCCTTCGCATTGGGATAGAGCCGACGATTAATCTCGGCTAGATAGCCCTTCCAATCTCGTCTTCTCCAACCCCTGGAGACCCGGAAATATATACCCGGATAGTACGGTAAGAGTACTCTTTACCCCGTATTTAAGCTTACTAGATATATTTGCAATAAGGGGCGGATCATTCATCTAGGTGTCCCGTATCAAGCATTCGTCTGCTGGCTTAGCGCGGGTTCAGAGCGTGCCCAGCCAAAGGTATCTAACAAATCGAAGTCAAAATCGACTTGCGTCGCAAAGTCCCAATCCAACACTGCACCAGGCGCGCTCTCGTATCCCGGCGCAGGCGCATTAAGAGCCTGGTCGAGGACATGCTTGATGATAGTCTTGCACTTGCCGCATAGGTCACCGTTGGGCGCCGTCGGCTTAATCCAGTCTAGGAATCCAACGAGGAGACTGAGCTTCTGGATGAGACTTGACCTTGTAATCCGCGGGTCGTTATGTATTGTAGGCTTCAGCAGCTCTTGGCATAGGATACCGCCTGCGGGGACTCCGAAGGCCATGATCTGGGAATACGCCCTTAGTCAATGAAGCAGGCGGAGAGGCGCATAACTTACAAGCCACTCGCAATCGCCTCGTAATGGCAGGAGAACGCCTTGATGAGTCCAGAAAGGCAGAGTATATGTGATCATGTCAAAACTGACAGATAGAAGCTGGCTTTGAGTGTGGCCATGTTTGAGCAACAGCCTCTCGATAAAGAACACGTTTAGGAGATGCTCCAGTCGCATGAGGAGCCTCCAGTATAGAATACTAACTTCCTGCCTCTGATCGTCCAGGTCGGAATCGTTGTATTTCATGAAGGCTGGAAATCCCTCAATCGTGTGCGATTCCCGAGCCTTTATTTCCCTTAAATGTAATAGTATTAGCTTAGTCTAGGTAGGAATAGTAGTGAAACGTAGCATGTGCGAATGGGTATAATGTTGTTTGACATTACG
The DNA here is from genome assembly GCA_011057905.1 of Xylaria multiplex. Classification (NCBI taxonomy): domain Eukaryota; kingdom Fungi; phylum Ascomycota; class Sordariomycetes; order Xylariales; family Xylariaceae; genus Xylaria; species Xylaria multiplex. Next base: position 133,480 of record WUBL01000038.1, on the reverse strand, counting down.
TACAAAAGCTCCTCGACTGTTGTGTGCCGCTTAGTACTGAGAGCGAGGTGCATGATTTCTTCACGAAGCATCGCAAGGGCGGCCCTCGCACGCATGAACGTGATTGAGTATCTCCTTGTATGTTTGTCCGATCCCGTGTCAGCCGTCGTTTGAGCAAGAGTAAGTTCCTTAACACCCCATAGGGTAGAGTTGCTGATATCGAGCGGAAGGGGCGTGGTATTATAGCTTTGGCTCATCAGAGGTGGCCGCCCTGTCAAAGATACCATTGTCATATGAATGTTGTAAATTTGGTAGTATATTCTCCGCTTGATCTCGATCATAAATTTGAGCTGGTAGCCTGCTGAATCTATTGAGGTGGCGGGAGTCAATACTACGGTAAAAGTTCGAAAGGGTTTCCGAACCCTGCGGGAGCAGCAGGGGTAAGACTCCTGAGTATGCAGCTCCTGTTCGCGACACACATCTAAAGGGAGAATTAAAAGGTTCTGGGAACTGACCTGGAAGTATGTGATAGCCTAGGAAAGTCAAGAGCGCGATGACTTCTCCAAGGAATAACCATGATTTACGGCCTATAGGAGGATTAGCGATAGTCGCAACGCCCACCTATAACACCAAAGGCACTAACTCATGTCACCGTGGAGTACAGTCTGCATCACGAGCCGTTTATATGTGAGAAAGAGTAACATGGAATTGGCTGGGGAGAATTCGTTGCACAGTTCAAGACAAAAGTCGACGCATTGCTTCGTGGTTTGGCTCGGCCGACCGTACTCGTCCTGATTCGGGGTTTTCCTTAACGTGACGGAATTCACACTGAAGTCCCAGAACCCGAAAATCAATCCTAACACTTCCCAACGCGTTGATGGGCCAGAGAACTGGGCTAGCCATTGGTCGGGTTGTATGTCATCATCATCGGAAAATGGAAGTGTTGTGTTTCTACATAGGATAGTAGCCAGCTCTTCGAGAGACTTAGTACTCCTTCTGGCTCCGAAATAATGCCCAAAGACCTCGTAAAAGGACTCTAGAACGCGATCGAGGAAATAGTAGTACCACTGCAACATTCGGAGTTAGTTATCGCTACCTCAGGGGGCGATTCGCGCTTTGAAACTACTGAAGGTTCTAAACCATGACTTTGGCATAAAAATGAACCTTGATACTCTTGATGAGGACTATTCTCTCTAGGCACCACTAGAAAGATAAAGGGATGAACCCGGGAATCGCTTACAGCTTCGCATGGGCTACCGCGTAGGCAGACCCTGCCTCGTGCGGGCTCGGGAACATTCTGCAGCACAAACAAGCAAGCCTCACGCGTTCGAGCACTGAGCGCGAACTCATCCGGTGCCGAAGTTTCTTGACTCCAGCCCTCAGATTCAGAAGGTGTCGTATGAGAGCCTTGTAGCCTGCTTAGGCTGATCTGAGTCTCCTCATAGACAGCAGAGAAGCTTGTGAAGCCGAGATAACCAGCGGCCATCTGCCTCGAACCCTGCCCGTCGGGACTCCGAATTTCAGGCGTTTCCGAGACATCATTAGCTGTAGGTAGAGGAATAATGGATGAAGCAGAGCGAATGGGAGAAGGAGGTGGTCTACGAGCAGTAGAGGGGACTCTAGGGTTGCCCGACACTACGTAAACACAGTCATTTGTTTGACGTCTCTTCCTGCATCGGTTGCATATCGGTTGAGTATGATCACAAGCTACTTTTCGCTTGTGACAAGGCTATGCAATCTAGTCAGCGCCCCAGCCCAACGCTAAGCCGACAAAGCGTGGTATTCATCTTACTTCGCATGCTTGTGGTCGACCGTTGGGTCTCCGGAGAAGTGGGCTTGCCGGGGAATTCATTGGCGGCAGCGAGTATGAGTCACGACCGACGGCCACGGCGTATCACCCAAGATTGAACGGGCCTCCTCCCTGTCGCGTCACTGGTCAAATATCAATTGAATGCATAAACGGCTTACGCGATTGAAGCACCTGTTGCAGCCGGCAGGAATAGAGAGTAAAGGCAATTATTTACGGTGTTCGGCTTCGGAGCTCGGCTTCGGCTTAGATTTTAGTGGCTGACTAGCATTCTGATTAGTCAATTGCAGCGCGGCAGCTAAGTCTCGGCTTGAACTTCATCATCTTGAATAGTACACATCATGGTACTCTCATACATATCGGAGTCATACCGTTACAAAACGCGGCTGAGCCAGACTGTCGGGAGGATTAGTCATTATATACAGACTTATAGAGTATATAAAGAAATGTAAATTCGTATCGAATGTTGCAGAATCATCTCAATACATACCATATACATCTATACCCAACCATCCAATACCATCTATCTAAACAACGAAATACTGATACGTTGATTAAGTTGAACAGCCAACTACCTTATTCCTAACTATACTCTTTTACCCACATACACCCATTCCCATAAGGTTGCTATAGTATTCGCAATACTTCATAACTTCAACATGTCGACTTCACATTCATCAGACCGACGAGACTCAACTGCCACCGAGATGACTTTGACAAATAGCAACACCGACTTCGCAGGCCACGTGAAAAGCCATGGGGAAAAAATAGAACATTTCGACGACGGTGCGTAACAATCAAGAGACTAGAGATCCAGCCGCATTTTAGAGCTTTACGCTAACGCACAGATCCACAACAGACCTCAAGACATTGTCCGATCTTGCACCAGAAGAGACATCGTCGGATCATTATAAGACAAAGCTATCAAAGGCCATGGCACAATTAAAGTCTAAGCTCAAGGTCAAGGAGGAGAAGCCGACACAGGAGCCGAAAGAGAAGAAGCAGAGGGGCACGCTCCCGCCTAATTACTACCCCAACAACTTACAGACCTTCGAAGCGCTAGCTGGTATGTTAACCCTGTAACCAATCACATTGCTCCTAATAACAAGCTCATTATTTAGCAGCGTCACGAATGTAAACTACAGCTCCTGCTCTACATCACAGTCATCAATGGCAGAGTTTTGGTACAAGGGGCGCGGTTCGTTGCAGGAAAGGGTGGTAATTTGATGGTTTTCACGATAATATCAAGGGTGGCATTAATTCAGATATTTCGCGGATTTGGAGTAGACTGATAAACGATAACGCTGGGAAACAGCCGGAGAAAATAATAAGCGCGGGGCTCGCCCGCCATGGGATTACAATACGATAGGCTAGAATACACCGTCATGGACATGACCGGATATCACGAATGATTCTCAATATACACTTTCAATAATTGATTCAACTTCTTACAATTTGTTGAGCCCATTATGCCTTGCCAGATGGTGCCGGAATACTTCCACATGGGGAGATCCACGTAATCTCACCCATGCTCCAACTTCTCGGCCACGTTTCCCAGTACCTCCAATCTGACATAACTGCAGATATAACAGGGTCTTTTTACACATTACGGTCAACCTGCGGAGTAGTTGGGGTCGCGAACTTGCAGGGTTACAAAACGACTACAAGCCGTAATCGGAACAGCCTACCCAACACCCAAGTGGTTCTTTGCGCATTGCCCCTTAACGCTTATCCGAATTCGGCCTCCTCGATATCTTTGAAGAATGCGAGCGCTTACTTTCGGCAATACTAGACTCGAGGATGCCTGATATAGGTGCTGAAAATGTTGGGGGTGACGAAGTGATACCACCAGGCAACCGAATGCTAGGATCGTGGAGCGCGGCTTCGTCTGCGCAATTTTCGTTTAGGTCTGCCTTTCGGTATTGAGATCCCCCTCAGCACACGTTCTAAGATCTTATTCCGCGTCCGATTTATATTGGTAAGCTGTAGAAACCTGTTTTTCTACAACTGTGCCGTCGGCGTTTCCGCTCTGCTGCTCCTCGGTGCCTCCTTCTCTTTCCTCTTTGTATTTCTTGCATCATTGATCTAATTTGAATGAGCATGCCCCTATCTATCAATACACTCATAATTGGTAGGGCCTATTTCCCTCGGGGGTTTTGCTCTAGAGTTGGGATGAGTAACTGATACATTGGCGTATCTACATCAGGAGTGCGTTTATAGGGGGTATAGGAGTTGGGACTCGAGGATGTCGATTCTTGAATCTCCTCCAGGTTCAGAGGGGTTGGGTCCTTACACATCTAACACATTTAATGTAATTATCTTCAAGGCTACCAGCTGCCGTTTTGACTTGAATGTCTGGGAATTTCGTATAAACTGGTGGTCTTTTGGCACGAAAAGATGTAGTATTTGGCCCGGTCTTGTCCGTAGGGCCCAAGCTCTATATCGCAGAATGTATCCTGGTTGTTAGGTTTGTAGTCGGTATCGATATCTACATATAGGAGACATACATTCCCCTCGTGTGCCCTATTATCGCAACGCATATGAAATAAATGAGATACTTTAGTTTGATTTACACTCTACCGAACGGGTAGGAACACGCCAAATCATGCATTATATCGTCGCCGCTGTGGTGACGTCCTGTGAATGAACTTATACCCAGAGTAAACGATACGGTCCAAACCCCATGTCACACGGCCAAGACTGCCAAGACCATGAGTTATTAGGGATAGTTGAACATGAAGCTATCGCGATGTCTCAGTTACCACCGAGAACTCTGGAATACGGCGTATTGAGGTTTTCAGCTGAAAGGAATCATAGTAGAACTAATGGGTATAAATAGGTCTTAGGATTCCCAGACTCTCAGACTGATTCCTAGAAACCCAAGGACCTTGAGAACCATATAGACTTATTAGTTGAACACGACCTAGTTCCAAGTGGCCATCATTGCCTCTTGTCACACCCCAGAAGAAACTGCTGATAAATTCTTGGCATAGGCGCAGACAGCACGTGAATAAGACGTGGCGTAATCTCGTGCTTGAATCCCGAACTCCTTCGCTGCCAGTTTCTTGTCGAGGGGCGTTCTCTCGCAGCTAAACGACATTAGTAACCTTTCTTTCTTAAAAAAAAAAGATGCCCCAAGCTGTTATTTTTAAACTCGGATGATAAATCCTACAGCGCGGGCTAAATCTACGAGAAGAATGCCGTTGTAGTCAAGGTGTTCGCTTCCGTTGGCCCGACCTAGAAATAGAAAATCTGCGTATTCTCAGATCACCGACTAGTTTGATGCTGGAATTGCTAATAGGTGAGTAGAATATGACACTTGTTGATGCACGAGGCTTCTGGAAAATCTTCGTAGCTATGCTACTGCTATATACAGGGACTCTCTTTGTCTCTAAAGATCGTGGTAGTTAATTGTGACATTGATCTGGCTCTTCACTGTACAAAAACAATGATTATAAGGAATTTAGTTGATTTGTCGTCCGTTCCGTTGTGACCCGTGGAGAGAAATTTATCTCGTGCTCGTAAAGTCGTGTGTGGAGGCTGAGGTGTTCGAGTGATAACCCCACGGATTTGGCTAAGTAAGGATGGTTTGTTTGGGGTAGAGCGATCTTGGGATTGATCGTGCTGAAAATGCAATTAAATAGATTCCCCTCACATACATCCTCAGAAAGTTGTGGAATGGTGTAAGATTAGTTCTTCACCACTGTCTCGTACGATAAAACGAATCCCTTACATAGTCATGGATATCGGGGCCTACGTGTAGCTACTTTCTTTCTCCGCGGTCTGAATCAAACCGAAAAGAAAAAGAAAGATTCTAATAAGTCCTGTTTGAATCTCTTGTAAAATATAGACAGACGAGAGTTGTATTCTTAAGTCCCGAATGGGTTGTCTGTTGCTTGATTATCCCGGCCTTTGATATGAGAGTATTTTTCAGGACTTCTAGTATGTGGTATAGTTGATGCACGAAGCTCCCTTGGAAACCTCATAGTTATACTGCTACTATATACGAGGATTTCTTTGTTTCCTAGGTGTTTCCTGTGATGGTATTCTACATGTGTTTTTGGGGAGAATCGGAGTTTATGCTATGTCGTTACAGTTCTAACTATAAGCGAATATAAGTAATACAGATAATCAAGTGTCTAGCTTGGCAAGATTATATTCGTGCTGCAGCGGCTCTGTTCTGTGGCACTTCTCGTAAGGCTTAGGTCAATTCCGGAAATTCATAGTTAGACTTAATTTAAACGACCGGTATACGCATGAGTCGGGCTACTCCTAGTGTTATTAATAAATGATGGACTTCAGCCATTTATTATACTATACATATATTCAGGCACTCATGTATATGCGGGGCCGGGTCCGACACCCCGGAGGGAACCGTAACACTGTCTTGGCCCTCCATAGAAATGGCAAAGATCTTGTACGTGCCTAAGATGTTCCCCGACCGATCGGGGTTGATCGGCGGGCGTACCGGAGTATCCTCCGCCTTGGCACCCGGTCTTCTTCGGTAATCCTCTGACAAGGGGCTCGGATTTCTTATAATGACAAAGCGTGTACCATCCGTGGTGCGTCATGGGCTTAAAAATGTCTTACTCGTCACTAGGCCTCTATAGCCTATAAAATCCTTCGTAGTCTTTTATTCACTGAGGTTATCAGTGATCGAGAGCTAGTGTCAACTTCCCGCTCATATAAACAAGCAGACGCCTAGTTGCCAATGCTCAGAATATCAAACTTCAGACAATAAAACACTCTATAAATCGTATGAGTTCTGCAATTGTGTTCACAAACCAACAGGAAACCCGAGAGATTCCAAGTGGCTCAGCCAAGCCATTGGCCGTTTATAATAATACGGCGAAGTCTATGGTAATGAATATTTAGAGGGTTAGGTTAATTTCATGAGCCAATACTTGACGTATCTATAATAAGCGAGATGTTGCTGTTACTTTTGATGCTAGGTCTTTTCTTGCAGTAGATGCTTACCGGGGCAAGGAACCAGGGTCTTATTGTTCATGACAGCACAGGCGAATAAATTGCTTAAGCGCGGGGACCCCGAGTCTTTGCCGCCCCCAGCAATTAATTTAACTTAAAAATTAGGGACTGAAAAATAAGGATAGGACGAAGCGCCCAAGAAGATAATGGGGAAAAGGAGATGTGAGGTCGCCTAGGCTCATCAGTGGTGGTGTCTACGTATGATCTAGGCGTGCTAAACTTGGGTGGTGTGCTAAAAGCAAGCTAAAACCGGCGTTCTGGACCGCTGCCCGTATCCGCTAATTACGCTATGTTATGTTAACTTAACTTGGGGATAGCGCCTGCTATTTCGTATTGTGATCTGGGGAGAGCTGGCTAGCTTTAATTTTCACTTAACGAGAATTCATGTACACTCTGCGGTAGCTGAGAAGTGCCGATACTATGCTCGACCTTAGATGGGGTTGTTTCGTACGACCATGTTGGATCGTGGTAGTGGACTCCAAGGGGGATCCTAGACATGCGCGAATCCGGCCTATTCCTAGTGTAATATAAAGTAATGGAGCGCGAGAGAGCGGCGATGGGGTTCGGGGTTACGGTACCAATTCCGGGGTGGTTGTTGACGTAACACTGCCTCCAAGAATACCCGGCTCGTGCGTTTTCAGTGGTATGTGAGACCGCTGTGTCTAGCTCTTATCAGTTTTTTTTTTNCGCCTTTCTGTTTCATCAGTCTGCTAGATGCCACTACCCGCTCATGGATCCGACGTGACGGAGTCGGGTATACTGATCGTAATAATCAAGTGACTCTCTGTGTTGGTAGTGCCCGAGAATTAAGCCGGGGCTGCCAGTAATTATCGTGACAAAACCTGGCTACACAGTAGATGCTTTCGGTTATAGGAAATACCCATGATCCAATTAATCACTGCCGAAGTTGGACACCAGGGCGCAGTAAAATTGGGACGGGAACTAAGGAAACCGTCGTCGTGATCCGACGTAGCATCTGCGCATTTGCTGACTCAGTGGTCGAAGAAATTTTCCGGATATGCAAAGGTCAGGACTCGCTGACAAGTGGAGGGCACGTTGCTGGAGGATATTGGGGTCGGGAACTAAAAAAAGGGATAAAAATATAGCCCATTACTTAAGTATTACTCGACAGATTGAAAAGTCTTACAAGAAAAGGCAGTGGACTTTACCGAATTAGGTCGATTGTGAAGTTATTTCGAAACGAGTGCGGGCGACACCAAAAATCATGACACACTATTACCCAACGATTGCTCGATTTGATCGAGCAATCACTTTCGATAAGCAGTCCGGGCGTAGTCCGGATCAATCAAGCCTTGACCCAAGAGACGCTCCACTGGGTTTGGAGTGTTTGTCTAGGCTACCTAGTCTGCGCTAGATAGATATTTCAGAACAGGATAGAAATGGAGACGTCCCACATCTGGTCTGAGGGTTCGGGATCTTGTTTGACTCGTGGTTTTCGCCGCTGCCCAGAGGGATTGGCTATGCTCAGTGAATAGATGAGATTCATTTTGGGAATATTGTAGAGCCGAGCCCAAGGGGGGAAATAAGAAGAAAAAGGGAAGTCGTTCACTGATATGTAAATCCTACTCTTTGAGTTCCCTACGGGAAAAAGCTGGGCGAGTTGGTGGGGTAGTGTGCTTATCTATGACGGAGGTGGATTGAGGTGAAGTCGGTGAGCTCCGACCTTTTAAGGGTTAGGTCAGCCTGTCCGAGGTAACCTACCCGATACAGACCTAGACCGTGCATGAGGTAAGGTAAGTTGGGCTATGCATCCAGGTACAACAGAGGTATATAGGACGGTAGGTACTGTAATTGAATAGATACATACTCCAGTTGGCCTCGGGGACGGACAAGAAGGTGTTTTATCTTTGCAGGTACTTGAGGCGATCTGTACATGTGGAGGGGAGATAAGAGAGAAGGAGAGATAGGAAGAGCCACTTTTAAGGTGTTTAATAATTGCTGAAAAAAGTCTCCCGTCACCCGGCCCACTGAAGCATAGGAGTGTCCAATCAGAAGAAGGGGATAACAGTCTGTCGGAATCCAGGGTCCTCGCGCCAACTATTGCCGATGCGATATGGCGATTCACTCTCCCGGTTTCCATAGCCTCGAATCTCTACTCTACCATGTATACCGTCCTGTAGTCATGTCATCGACGCTTGTCTTATCTTTGTCTTCCGTCTGATTTTCGACCGCTTCTATGTTCTAGCCTCTTCCCCCCCNGGCTCTCCGACTGACCCTCCGACCCTCTGTGCTGGTAACACTGGCCATCTTCCCCTGTCCCCTTTACCCCCTTGCTCCCTCGTTGTCGTGACTCGTTGATAGAATTGCTCGGCATTCTTGGTTTCTATCATGTTTTCCTCTCACAAGCCGAGACCTCACCCATCGCCCATTACCCACTACCCATCACCCCACAGACTCAGCCCGTAGATAGTCGTATCGTGCTAAGCATATCCTATACCCGCTCCTGGTCCTCATCATGGCTGCGTCAGATAAACCTGCGCCTTTAAGTGCCTCCCCTCCCCAAACCGGGTCTCTTTGTCTTGTCCCCTGCTTATCCTCTTTGTGCCTATTCTCTTTGTGGTCGTCTATGAGATCCCCTCCGCCGTTCTTTGTTTGACCATTATCTTATCACGCCGCAACAATCCTTTATCTCTGCCTCATTGTTTCTGTGCTTGGTGTGCTTCCCATCTCACGATAAGCCTGTTACTTGCAGGCGTCCTTATCGATCCTAACCTTCGCTGTCCCTATCAGCTTGGGCTTGTTTCTGGAAAGGCCTCGGTGTTTAAATTGTGTATTGCGTGTGTTGTAAATGTCCGTCCCGGCCATGTCTAGCCCCGAGGCACTCACTGTCCTTGTTTCGACGAGGGTGGTACTGACACTGCCAGATGATAGCCTGTTTCTTACACCGGCTTCCATTTCCATTTCTCCCGCTACCGGGAAGATAGTAGCTGTAGTGGCTACTGTCCTACCCAAGACTTCCTTCCCTTCTACTACCACTTATATCAATTATGGTTCGAAGCTCTTGATACCCGGCTTGGTTGACGCCCATGTTCATCTCAACGAGCCTGGCCGTACGGAATGGGAAGGGTTCAACACTGGCACGCGAGCAGCGGCTTCGGGGGGTGTGACCACGGTGGTTGATATGCCCCTGAATGCCATCCCGCCTACCACGACCTTGACAGGTTTTAAGGAAAAGCTAGCGGCGAGTCGAGGTCAATGTTGGGTTGATGTGGGCTTCTATGGGGGTGTCATCCCCGGGAATGCAAATGAGCTACTGCCCTTAGTAGAAGCAGGTGTGCGTGGCTTCAAAGGGTTCCTGATCGAGTCTGGTGTAAGTGGTATCGCATATCCCGTCTCTGATAGGCCTGCTAATGAACAACCCTGATAGGTTGAGGAGTTTCCTGCGATATCATCGGCGGATATCGAGCTAGCCATAAAGACATTAAATGGCACACCCACCACCCTCATGTTCCACGCTGAGATGATTCCGCCTATTGCCGACTCTGTTGGCGACGCAGTTCAAATCTCGGAACCACCACTAGCACCAAAGGGTACTTTGAAAGAGTACCAAACGTTCCTGGAATCTCGTCCACCATCGTTTGAGACCTATGCGATCGAGGAGATTATTTCGCTCGCCCACCTGGCTACAAACCTCCACCTCCACATCGTGCACCTGTCGGCTACGCAGGCTATACCAATTCTCAAGGAGGCTCGTAATAGGGGTGTCAACATTACAGCCGAGACGTGCTTTCACTACCTTGGCCTGGCTGCCGAAGGAGTTGAGGATGGCGACTGCCGATATAAATGTTGCCCTCCAATTCGGGAACAGCTCAACCAAGATGGGCTGTGGGAGGAACTGCAGGCTGAGGACTCCTGCATCAGGACAGTCGTATCCGATCATTCGCCCTGTACCCCCGAACTCAAGCTCCTACCGCCCCATTTGCAAACAATAAACGACCGCCCGAGTATACATCATTCCGACTCTGGTGTCGACATGCGAGCTGACCTGGACCTCGCCCCAAAGCCGCCCGCAACTGTAACAGAAGGCGACTTCTTTGCCGCCTGGGGCGGTATATCGTCTGTTGGCCTCGGACTACCCATCCTTCATTCCTCGGCCAAGAAGCGCGCCGCGGCCGGCTGCAAAACGACTCCAACCATCGTGGATATTGTACGGCTGTGCTCACAGGCGACGGCTAAGCAGGTCGGACTATCGCATCGCAAGGGTGGTCTTAAGGTCGGCATGGATGCGGACATTTGTGTATTCGATGATACGGAGGAATGGATACTGCAGTCCGGCGGTATGCACTGGAAGAACCGCTGCTCCCCATGGGAGGGCCATCATTTCACCGGTCGGGTTAAGGAAACCTGGCTGAGAGGCCAGAAGGTGTTCCAACACGGCGGTGCAAATGCTGGCTTCATTGGCATGATGCCTGTCGGCGAGGCGATTGTCGAGAAACGAGTTGCCTAATCAACGGGGCCCTTGAAGTATTGGATCGCGATAAATGAGGAAAATTAAGGAAAGACGTCTTCGTTATGACAAGGAATAGACTGGGTGGTTTTGCGGGGAGGGCTTGGGGAAGCGAGGAGAAGCTAAGCTCCGCCTGAAATGATGTGATACCAAGTGCATAGAGCGTGCATTTTTATGGCGTAATGATTACGAAAAATATATCTTATTATAGAAAGCTACTTAATTCTTCTTGATTTTCACTTGTTCGGCTCATATGTCACCTTTCGATTGTCTTTTTCATTGATGAGCCGAGTTCCGTCAGGAGATAGTGCTGTGTTGACCGATTACCGCGAGGAGCTGTTAGATATACCGCTTATAAAATACGGTATGTATGTATACGTCGATCGGCTAAGTCATTTGGTCGCGTCATGAGATGGCGTCTGTAAGAGGAGGCGTATAAAACAGAGGCTTATCAATACTATGACCTTCCGGATGGATGTCTGTTTTTCAAGACATGTATCGAATGAGTGTGAAGATTTATCGGTGATGATCGCGTCCACTAGCTAAGGTTAGGGCGTCTGACGTGCGACTCGGGGTTTATTTCGACGACCCCGCTGCTCGAATTCTTCACGACGATATTTCATATTCTTGGTAGAAGACACGTTGTATATAAGCAGAGGTCGGTAGATGCTTCGATGTTTCGATGCGATGCTTGAGAGAAAATGTGTAGGTACTTCACTTTGGTGGTCACGTAGACGGTGGGCCATTACCACATTTCCGACAAAACGAATTTTAGTTTTTGGAAATCCGAAATTCTGGGTTTGCCCCACTATATCCCATTTGTACAATAACTAGTAAAACCAAAAAAAAGGAATTCTTAACGCCTTATTAGACCTAGGTTTATTAACACTGGTTAACTAGTTGACTGACTGACTGACTGATTTATATAGCCTGGTCTATATGGCCTGGTCTGTATGTATGGCCTGGTCTGTATGTATGGTGTATGGTGGGGTCTGTATAGTAGGTTAACTGGCTGACTATAGCGCGCGGGCCACATCTATAGTCTGCAGTCGGTTTAACGCCGAAGTTTTTTCGTTAATACTGTTGCGCGCGATCGCGAAGCAACAACACTTATTTAAAATGTCATAACATTTTTACAATATGTTAATATATAGTTGATTGATTGATTGATTGATTGATTGATTAATTGATTGATTTATATGAGCTATAGATATGTATAATAGTTGCTGAACTAGTAGGGCAAACCTAGAATTTCGAATTTCGAATTTCGAATTTAGTTTTGTCGGAAATGTGGTAATGGACCTCCCTACACGTACTTGGCTGGGGGCAATATGACAGCTGTGACATGGTCTTGGCGGTTAAGGCACTATGTAGGTCGATCGCACTAAGCCGAATTCGTAACGAGTTCGTGCCACAACCCTCCCGCGGACTGAAGATTCAGAACAGCTTGTTCATCCATCACCAGAGGCAGACGCAGTATAGCGTAGCTCCTGCAGCATAAAAAGGATTATTCGATTTTTCCTTGTGTGGAATATGAATCATCACGGCAATTCAAAGGAAAGCCGGCCGTGCGCGGTGGGTTAAGATGCACTCACCGTAAAGATACATACCTACAATAGCGACACAGATATCCGTTTGTGGGAATACTCGATATTCGTTGTAGGTATATGGAATCTATGAAGTGTGAAATGCCGGAAAATAACATCGCGAGCATCCATTCCATGCTATTTCACGTGATTACTTTTCTCTACGGTAAAGGATGGGTATGTTATTGCTAGTAGAGGCCCTGTCAGCACATTACTATATATCCTGACAATCACGTCTTGCGTCTACACACGCCTCAATAAAGCAGTGATAGTATCTGGGCGAGCCCGTTCCTTTAGCTCATCTCGGCTCTCGAACAACCCTTTTTTCAAAGAACTGGCGCCGATGGCGTCGCATATCACTGGACTACACCTTACGCCATCTGCCTTTGCGACGGCTATCATTGGGATCGTATGTTTCACATCATCCTATATACATCCAAACTAGTTTCTCTAATAAGCTTAGGTCGTTGCGTACGGGATATCTCAAACTGTATATCTACTTGTATTTCTATCCGCTCTCTAACTTTCCATACCCACAGATTGCAGCTGTATCCAACGTCTGGTACGTATACCGGTAAGTCGGTCGTGATGGCGCTTATCCTACAATTCTCGGCCATAGGCTGAGAGCGTGTGTCTACCTCTGGCTCTCGGGGGGATATCGGACTTGAGTCATCTCTCTCCTCTCTTTGTGTTGAATCATTTTGTGTTTGGGACAGGGCTATCGGAGTTCTGGTCGCACACCCGACGGTATTGACTCAGGACGATGTAGGGGTTACAGTCGGGGCAGGACGGTGCGACAACGAGGATGTTGACTTTTTTTTGGTTGGGGGGGGAAGAATGTTAGGACTACAGAGACCAAACGGACACTATCTACATGGGCACTGTTCTTGTGGACACTGTCCCTTATGTATATATATAATAGAACTGGTAGACAGCATCCTTAGGAATGTTCTGATAATGGGACAACTTTACACGACACCTTATTGAGGATACTTTGCGCACGTATGACCGTGTTGTGAGGGTTGCTCCCAATAAGCTTGCGTTCTTCACCCTGTGGGCTTTCACGGGCGAGTGGGAAAACTAACAGAGTTACATGTGCTACTTAGCTGTTGCAGGAATTTATCCTCTGCATTGGGTCTGTTGCGCTGCAAGTCATTCTCGCTGATTGGGGTCATATGGGCGATTTTTTCTATGTTACTCTGGCGTTTCTCATAGACGGGCCTGAATGCTACACTTCCTGTCAAAGAACCAGAGCCCGCTTTGGGCATTACGACGCGATCATGCCGGCACCGTTATCATCCTTCCCATATATCCATCCTTGTATAGAAGAGACCCTGCGCGTGCTACGGGATCACCTCACATAAGTCTAGGTGCCGCAGTAGATAGCTATTACATAGCTATTACATTCCAAAAAGGGTATGAGTGTCTTTATTTTCAAGGTAATAGCAGCATAGTGCTGGTTACTATGTGACTCCTAAACTCACATTCAAAGCTGTAGTTAGGTCCTTGCTCGCACTCCCATGTATTTTCACGACCCCCTCCGCCTTCGCTCCCCGCGTCGGCTGCGCGCCTACTACAGACTCGCTGAAAAGATTGACCACGCAGCGGCCGCTCTCTACTCTCAGCTTCAGGTTTGCTCACATCTGATTTTAGTCTTCATAATTAGGCCTCACGTTGGTTCAGCGGACTACTTGGTAACACGCATCTATCTACTCTATATCTACTATGGCTTTTAGCTCTTTCCTCGCACGCTCTGCTTTTACCCTTGTTGCTTTTGTGTGCCACGCTCGCCCCCAGAAATTCTTATGGACATTATAACGAACGACAGTATCATCGTAGTCGAGATTTCCAGGGAAAAAAANTCTTCAGCAGTGCCAGCCCGGCAGTGGGAACCCATTTCTCAAGCTCCATCAACGCCCCTTGCACTCGAACAACTTCCGTCTCTGGGGCAGGTTGTAACCACGCTGGAGTACCATCTTCGGCCTGCATAGATTCAAGCCATCGCGGCATCTGATCTGCGCTGTGGCCGTTGCGCAGCCATTCTTCGAGTGCCTTCACGTCCTCCGCTGCTTTCTGTAGATCTACATCGGCCTCGTCGTCACTTTTCAGGTCTAATCTCCGAGCGACGATTGTCTGCTTGCGATGAAATGGCTTGACTTTAAGTGCTGTCCATTCTAACAGCCTTGAGGCCCCGGCGGCGTAGACATTTTGAAGCATGCCAAGGCCGCCTATGCCAACTATGAACCACGAGTTTTCTTCTAGACCGGAGGTACATATCAGGAGGCACGCCCATAATGTGGCGAGTATGACCATGATGATTGGCGTCTCTGGACGACGCTGAGCCTCTGCAGTGGCCATAACCTCAAGGTTATATGAATTGGGGCTTCCCACGAAGATCATCGCATACCTGTGGCCATTGCCTCGTGTTATGGCATGGACGCTGTGCCCATTTGACCGAGCACCAGCCCATTTCTCCTGCCTCCATTGCGGTATCGCTCCCGTAACGAGCGCAAGCAAAGTCCCGGAGAGCAGGATAAACGCAGCCCCCCAATCACCGAAAACTACCCACGGAGCCACAGCGATGCCCGCTTGAGTTACAATCGTAAGCCAGCCCGCCCACCAGATACGGTCAGGCAACGGATTTGGCTCCTCGTCTATCTCGAACGGCGCGAGCTCGAAAATATCAATGCGCAGCGAGACGCCAGCGCTTTCGTGCTCGTGCTTCGCTTCTTGATCCCGGAGTAATCGCTCGAGCAACCACGATTGATTGTCCCGTGAGAATGAGTTGGCGCAGTTTATGACGAGCGCCGGCCGCTCTACTGCGGGCATTAGCTGCTGCTTGCCGACGGCCGACATGAGGCTGGTGAAGCCGAAGGCGACCCAGCCAAAGGAGAAAGCCACCGGTGTGAGCGCGACGCGCGGGCCTCTGCGACCGAAGGGCCGGATGGAAAACCCTGTCATCTGTGCCAACGCCTTCTGCACGATGTCCCCACCGATCAGCAGCAGAAGGCTAAGAATATCGGCCGGGTTCTGCCACTGGCCTCGGAGCTCTTTGTATGTGGGTATCATCTCTTCGGATAACGGGTAGACATAGGCAGGTTCGTTTGATTTGAATCTGTCAAAAATTCCGACAGGCTGTCATTGTTCTACGATGATGCGAAGCAAGGTTGCTGGCGCCATCCCTGCGTGGCGGTGGCTAGGGTGCTTACCTATCCCACCAATGAGCAAATGGCTTACATATTCGTCAGGATTAAGGACCTACATTTGGTTTCAAGGACATCATTTTAGCATCTTCTATTGTTGACGATGCTACGTTAGAGGCTGCTTTTATTAATTCTGCGCACTTGGGTGTGTGGTTGCCCGTAAAATATAGAGTTTCAAGGCCCAGCCCATTGCCAAGAACCCAAGGGCCCGAGTGAGCTAGCCCATTAGGCCCTCAACACACAGTCTATTCTGGGCTTGGGTTTTGCCAAGGGCCCAAAGCCCAAGTATAAAAAACAAGGGCGATTGAATATTTTATAACCCTATTTTTGTTATTTAAAATAAATGTTTATTTGTTAGGACGGTGGAGATACCTCTTGTATGCATGACTAGGACGCTCATGCCCCTCATATTACACAGTTCAGCTTCAACAGTCACGTATTATAGAGCTCAGGAGCTACTGATTGACCAAGTTTTAGAACCCCAATAGCGGCTGTTGTTACGGACCAAGGTCCTATGCAATGGGTAGGGTTATACAGACGAGCAGAAAAGGTTATATTTAGCTAAGAGCACAGGCAGAGCCGAAAAAGATTCGCAAGCGCTTTATCTGCGTTGCGAAGGCGTTTAAGTTGTCGTCGACTGATCCGTTCCTTAACAGCCTATAAACAATTTCCATAGCAGGATCTTTCTGAGAAATAATTCATTAATGCGCATTTGCGGGTATTAGGTGACGGTGGCCCAGCAGCGTGTCCGTTTTGAAAGACCGTCTGACAGAATCGTGGGGTTAGTAGTATCTTCGAACAGAAAGATGTATAATTAAGTAGGCAGCTCACGAAGCTTGCAGCTTATATTATAATAGCAATAGACTACAAGAGCTAGTCCACCTGTCCCAGCCGCTACTCATATTGCTATAGTAATGAAAACACCTAACTACGATAACTAATTATCATAATACCTAGCAATTAATCATGGGAATTGGAGAGCAAGTACGACAGAGATCGTGGAGGTGACTGCCGTGGAGCTTATGATTAAAAAAATAGAGGAGTGATGAAGTGCCATAGTTTATATGCACAGATACTCCGGATAGGTACCTACATTTGTTGGTATAATAATTTATATATGACATAGTAGACGGTAGTTATTCGATAACCATAGTCTTCTTTCTATTCTCCTTAATCATTACGAATATAAGTACTATTTATTTCACTTATATATGTCTCTGCTGCTTTTAACAATCACTGTCTTTATAAGTGATTAAAAATAGACGGCTACAAGGTAACTACTATTAATCTTAGTGTAGATGCCTAGTCTTCAATCCAGTTTTCACATTCTAAATCATATCAAGTGGTCTGACAAGGTGTGTAATAACAGAAGTAGTCAACCGCTTAACCGTCTTACCTTACGTTAATTCAAGCGAAGCCTATTTCGGCTTGTTTACGAACAAATATAATGTACGAGCAATACTGCAGTTACCAAGACCGCTATCGTCATGCCATAGGTTATTTCCTACAATCATTCTATAGTTTTAGTTTGAGTTTTATATTAACCCGAGTTATATTTCCTGTCCTATTTCATGTTGCCACTGATCGGATAGAATGGCGCACGCCATGCGCATAGACAAGGAATCAAAGTATATGTGTTCTCTTATTCTAGTTGCTAATGTAAAAGGACTAAATATACGCTGTAACTAGACAGAAGCAAGCTAATGAGTGCATAGCAGGCGGCAATAGGTACCGCTGCTGTTTCGAAAATAACAAGCCTTGTAGTATCCGTATTCGGCTTGATAAGACTATAGTTTAACAATCGTAGTGTGAAAATCCTAAAATGTTTATAATATGTTTATGCCTGTTTTTAATTCATGTTTATTTTATGCTTATATGATTAACTTATCCATAAGGTCTATGATATAAGGGCTTTTGCGCCCTAGGCAAGAGAAGTGTATGCTTTCATCTCTGACGCGGTTGTGGTACACTACCAGCTATACCCTGTCGCGTCAGGGCTAGAGAGTCAGAGTAAGGGTTCGCTGGCCGTTGGTATATAAGAGAATATGAAAGATTTGGTCGTTCGGATGAAAGAGAGAGAATTCTCGTGATATTGAGAGACCTGGAAGATATTCACCTTCGTCGGTGCTTTCGGTGGGGAGGTTTGGCCGTGTGTAGGGAAGGTATGGGGGGAGTGGTTATCTTACCCCTCTCAGTGGATGCCTTGCCAATTATACTCCCCATTCATTACCTCTACATACCATTGCTACCCATCCGGCTATCAGTGCCTACTAGAATTTCAGGCTTCTATACACAACCACCAATACATGCATTATTATGAAGCCCCGGGTACCTGTCCGTATCAGTTGTTAACCCTACTCTGATATGTCCCGTTACCCCGACAGATATATGAAGACTCTAAGACTACAACTGCCAGCAGAGATCAAGCAGTACACTCTGGGACCCGGGCGCAAAGGCCCTTGTTTCCAAGGCCTGCAGGCTAGTCAGTTACTTACTCAGTCACTTAGTCAGTCAGTCAATTAACTACTACACTATTATGTGACTATTAATTGCTGCAGTGTGCGCGCATGTGAACCTGTGAACTAGGGTCCAATTGACACTAACCCAAAGAGGAAAATGCCTTCCTAATTAGGACCCTGTAACGAGGTAGACATAGACATGGGAGGAATCCAGAAACAGTCGTGGTCATGTTCGGTCAAAGCCTATAACCTACCACCCGGGTAGGTGGTTAGAATGATCTCCGATACATAAGCCCAATACCATGAATTGTCGTATATGGTAGGCTACACAAAATATACTGTCGCTTCCGGGTCCTGTCTCCACTAGGCAAGCGGTTAAACCGCTTCCGTCAACACCTGCAAGAGCACCTGGGCACTATACAGTACATACATGTGCGTTAAATGCCATCGATTAATCAATCAATTGATTAAGACATTGGGTTCTGATCTTCACCGCTCCTTCTATTTGGGCTCTGGTATCTGGGTTCTGAGAATCACAAGAGCTGAGGCTCGCAGGAGCTGAAGCCTCCAGCGCTTATTACGCCCTAATTGCCTCCATATCCACCTGTCTGTCTTAGACAAGGCTTGGTCTGTCACAAACCATAAACCGTGTATGTATGGTAGACAATAGACTATTTGTTGTTGGGCAAAGACTCTCAAACACTTCCGTGCAAGTATTCTAACTACAAGTTAGGTTAGTGTGTAGGGGAGCAAGACGGAGCCATGGACCGTGAGGCGAGACACCTTCCAATATGCCAAGAGCACTCGGTAAGATTCGTTTTACCGAAAAGCAATCACAGATATACAGAAGTCTCTATCCATATGACACTATAGTTGAATTTTCGGTCGCTCTCAAATATGAATACCTGTGGAACGTGTTACTACCTATCCTATACCTTCATACAAAGGTACACTACACTAACCGAGTACAAGTAATTATTGCCACGCTAACCCGCATGGCGGCCCGCGTCTAGGTTACATCCCGATTGATCTGAGCTGACGTAGATCACTAATAGATGCCGGCACTACACCCCAACCAAGCCACAAAAGTTCATGTCAGGATACCGGCTTGACCAAACGACTCAGCGAGTGGTCCAATCTTTGGGAACTGGCGGGGGTTGGTCGTCTCTAGAAATCCCCGTCCAATAACCAAGAGACACGGGAAGATGCATTTTTGGTGTCCCCGGCACATCGTAATCTCGGAACGTCTTGGCAATTTCCGATAGTCGAGATCAAGTGAGTAAGTAATGGGCCCAGGATGACCTAATACATTTTCAATAGCTGTGCTTCGTGCATAGCAGGTGTTAGGGCCTGCGCCCCCTCATTTAACAACAGGAAGCATTCAAAAGGTTATATATGACCTATGCTGCTTCGAAAAGTATCTTAAGTCTATGATATGATCCTCATAGTCAAGAGCGAAGTCAGTTTATCGCAGTGATCTACTACGCATTGACGGTCGCAACGGTTATCATGAAGTTCACTCAGGTATCGCAATATTTGCCCGTTCTGGCATTGGTCTTTGGCTATGCTTACCCGCAAACATCCGGAAACGCGCCGTCGGCGGATGATCCAGCCGTTCAGGAGCATCTGAAAAGAAGGACGGCGCTTATAAGCGAAGAAAAGCTCCAACGTCAAGGTATGAGCAATAACCACTACTCTGATAGCCCGACCCAGTCTTCATATATCCCCGGAGCTAAATCAAAGGCAGATCACGACTTCCGGTCCACCCTATCACCTGTAGCACAACAGGCCGAGGCCATTGTGGGCGCGATTCGTCAGTATGAGATAGAAAATTTCTGGAGAAAGCCCGCTGGGATAGAGCTTGAGGATAATGAGAGGTTTGCCGGAGAGATGTTTGCTAACGCCAAGCCTCTTATCCCATCCACGAAGCTCTGGGGAATTGTGTCTCGAATGCCGAAAGGTTCTCTGCTACACGTTCACTCCAGTGCCATCCTCCAGTTCGAGACTATCTTCAACATACTTCTCGAGACTGAGGGAATCGTCATCACGGCGTCCCAAGATGTTTCAACTGTACTCTCTGCGGAGAACGCTACACTTGCCTTTTCGCATGTGAGTGACTTCGCGGCCGACCCAAAGGTAGCGAACGTCTCTATCGAGTCTCCATACTACGTACCCGGAACCAAGGTTCCCGTTACATACGCGGCCGAAAGTTTCTCAGGTGGAAGGTCAGCATTCATCGACTTCCTAATGACCAAAGTTGCCGTCACCAGAGATGAAGTTCTTCGCCACGATCTTGGCGTTGATGAAATCTGGAGAAAGTTTCAGTCATGTTTCGACCCAGCTGGGTCGACGATGACGTACGAGCCAGTCATACGAAAGACATACCAGAGTGTTTTCAATGCCTGGGTCGATGACGGCATCACGTGGGTTGAGCTTCGGTCTGGTGGATCTGCTAAGCTGGTTCCCGAGGGGGAGGACACTGTCAACCCCGATCTCGACTTCTGGATTCACGTACTGTTGGACGAACTCCAAAAGTTTCAAGCAACTGAGAAAGGGAAAGGACTATGGGGAGTTCGTATAATCTGGGCGGATTTCCGTGGGTTGGAATCGTCGCGACTTCTGAGTAGTAAGTGATGGAGTTGTCGAGATTGACATGGTACCTTGTCACATTTTCTCACATTTCAAGATACTAACACTATATTTTAGACATGGAAAAGGCCATTGAGCGCAAGCAGCACTTTCCTGATCTTTTCAGCGGCTATGATGTTGTAGCACAAGAAGATCTGGGGAGAACCCTACTCGACCTAGCCCCTGAACTCCTATGGTTTCAAAACAGAACCCAAGCATTGAATATTACGTATCCCTTTTTCTTCCATGCTGGAGAAACGCTCGGAGACGGCAATTCGACCGATGACAATCTCTTTGATGCTTTACTATTTGACAGTCGCCGTATCGGTCACGGATTCTCATTATACAAGCATCCATTACTGCTTGAACAATATGTTGAGAAGAATATCTTGGTGGAGGTCTGCCCAATTTCAAATGAAGTTCTCAGACTGAGCACTGACATTCTACACCACCCAATTCCTGCAAGTAAGTGGTTGACTCCTTTGCTCCCCTCTGTTATTTCTAGATCAACCATTCAGTATTCCGGGTCTGTTTGGGATCAGAAATTGGAATATCACAGGTGCCGATGAAGGCTCCGACACGCAATTTTCAACTTAAAGGCTTACTAACACCAACTGTTACAGTGATTGCTCACGGTGTACCAACGGCGATTAGCAACGATGATCCCGCCATCTTAGGAGAAGACTCTGCGGGTTTGAGTTTCGACTTTTACCAAATCATCCAGGGTTTCGACAACATTGGGCTAGGGGGTCTGGTGAGATTTCGTCCTAACCACCTAACAGTATGAGCTTCGCTAACCAGATCAAACAGGGCGCCCTGGCTCAAAATTCGATTCGTTGGTCAAACTTTGTAGATCAGAGCCAAGAGGAGTGGATCCGTGATATTGACCTTGGGCTTAACGGGACTGGCATAAAAGCACAGCGACTGAAGCAATGGCAGGAAAAGTGGGAAACATACTGCCAGTGGATTGTGGAGGAATACGCTGATTGGAACGCAACACTGATTGTTAACCACTAATTCGTCAATAAGCCTGGTCTTTGAAAGTCAAGGGCTGCGTGGTCAAATTTACAGCTTACTTACTGTCACGGTAGCTTTAGTCACGTTATCGGACCCTACGGGATTGATTGGCAAGACCGTTTCTATAATTGTTTATTAGTAATTAACTCATTGAATATCATTCCAGTTTAGCGCTCGGACGGAGTTCTCGAAAATATTTTTATATATAGTAGTAATGTAACTACGAGGTTTTCAAACGAGGCTTTCAAGGGAGCTTCGTGCATCAACAAGTGTCGTACTACACCCCATACTGGCATGTCAAAGATATTACTTTTAGTATTGAATCCGTTTGATTAGAAGGTTAGTTACACTACATGTGATGACGACGGAGTAGGGATTTATATACTGTCAGTCAGGTATGTGGATCGGTATGTATCCCTACCATCTATCTCTGACATGGTAGTCCTGATACACGATAGTATGATACTACTAGATTGCTGTGAAAAAACAATCGATATACATAGGATTAGACGTCCTACGGTGACGCATGTAAGCCAAAGTCTAACACCTTAGGTATCTGATTAAGCCCGCTAAGCTGAGCGTGATGCCCGGCGATTGTATCCTATGATTTTTACTCTTTCCTAGTGCACAGTACAATACCACTACCCCATCTTATCCTTCTAGTTTACTTTGTTATCTATCGATTTTCTCTTCTTTTTTTTNAATATAAAAAAGGGGGGTATGATGCTTGTATTAAATAATCTTCCTTTTAAGAACACTAATCTATAGTTTACACACCCCGCTCCGGAATTTATCAATTTTTTCTAAATCAACGTGAATCGGGCCTAGTTTCTTAGAATCGCTCTCACTCAGTTCCCTCCGTGCTCCTGCTGCCCTGCCCCATGACCCACGGTTCAAGCCTGCACCCACTAGCGTACTAAACACAATCGAGAAAGCATTCGTGGGATCTTGGACAATGCTATATGCCATTAGGCCAGCGTTACCGGCAACATCGGCAATTATCAAGGCCATGCGGATTGCAACCAGACTGGCCTCCAGCGCCTCCCCGACGAACGGGATGAGGAAGAGAATACCCCCAAGGAAGTTGGCGATGAACTCTTCCTGTTCTATCTTTCCAATCTCACCGGCTTCCTCCACCACCTTATCCATACTGTCTACGGCAGACGCAATGGTTAAGGCCGGCAGAGAGGCAGCATCAGCCACGTCTTGTACGCTGAGCAGAGAATCTAGATCGCCGATGGCGTTGAGCAGCTCGAGGCGGCTGAGGAGGTCTTTGAACTTGTCGTACGATTTGCTGACCGTATCCTTAGGGTCGAAGACTTTGATGTTGCTGGCTGGCTCAGGGTAGTTCCAGAAGAAGTCGTCATACTTTTGTATACAATCTGGGGTATCCTTGCCGGCATATTGGCACCCGTTATATGTTTTGACGTGGGTGTCACCAAACACGATCCAGTCCTTCTCAATGCCGTAATCTTTATATATGGCCGAATAAAAGCCATCCGAATCTTTTAGAGTGTATGTTACGTTCGGCACCTTGGTGTTGAAACCGATACCTGTCGGCCCATCCTTATAGACGGTGGGACAAGTTATATCTTGGGTCCTCAATCCACTCTGGCATTTATCTGACTTGTCGCAGTTATTGAGACAGGTGGCATAATGGCAGCTGGAGCAGCAAGTGTGGTAGCTTGTCTCCTGGCACTTGAAGTAATTGTCTGCATGTCTATTACCCATAAAGGCGTTGATCTGAACAGGGACCTGCTTGATGGTGTAATGCTCATAAATCTTGAATTTTTTAGTGTAGCCACCGTTAATGAGGTTATTATACTTTTTAAGTGCAGCCGTCATCATTTCGATCTCTACATCAACAATATACGGGTCTTTGCAGTAGGACGGGATGCTATCATTTCTTTCCATGAGCTGGTCCAGGCTGTTATACGTGGAATTGCACTCCGAGAAATAGTCGCTATTAATCTGGGCGACAAAGTCAGGATCGTAGCCCTCGTCCTCTCCGCTACCACTGGATTCTCTATTAGCACTCTGGTGGCCGTAGCCATGATAGGAGAAAGGAAGAAGACTCACTCTACAAACTCTTCCAAATCGATGGCCCAGTCACTTGCTCCAGCAAAGTTGTATGAAGCGTAAAGAATCTCCCTCTCTAATTTGATTGAAGCATTCATATATGCGACCCACTCTGTATCATTGTAAACCAAGATATTTGAATCGGCGTCGACCCACTGCTTGTTCACCTTCCCGTATGTAATGATGTCGTCGATCTCTGCGTTAGAGAGATATCCACTGGTCCCGGTACAGCGGCCTTTGGCTGCGTTAGATACTCTTGGGGAACCGGTAAACTTGCAAGAGGGCCCTGTACATCTGGCTTGCTCCATCTTGAACGATCGTCCGTAGCTAGTAACGCCTACTACGATCTTATTAGACGGCACACCCGCCTTGGTAATCAAAGATAAGGCGTCCTTGGTTTCGGTAAGATTCACGTGGGAGCGAAGACAGTTGCCAGTTGGACAGCCAGGCGAGGTCCATTTATTACCATAGTCCCATTGGCCGTGAAGATCATAGGTCAAGTAGACAATATAGTCGATACTGGCTCCTATATCCTTAATTGGAAAGGCTTTGAGGTACCAATAAGATGCCGGGGCTGCAATTGAGACAGACTTGCTACTCCCGAGGGTTGACTTAAGGCTATTTAACGTTTGATGGAGATCCTCACCAGCGTCCGGGTCTCCAGTAGGGATGTCAGGAATGTCGGGGGCCTTGAATTAAAAGCAAGTTAGCACTAGCATGACGCGGGAAGTTGAATAGGTAAGTTAACCTACGCCTGGATATTCCCAATCAATATCCACACCATCTAGTTTGTGCTGCTGGAGAAAGGCGATAATATTGCTCTCAAATTTTCCTCGGTTGGCGGCTTTCGTAGCTTCACGAAGAATATTGAACGTGCCGGGAGCGATGCTAAAGTCCCATCCACCCAGCGTGATTATTCTCTTCACGCCGGTCAAAGTCTTGAAACTATTAAACTGGTTCGGAGCGCCGCTAACGTCAATCTCAAAGCTCGATGTGATATTAGCAAAGGCAAAGTGAATATGTGTATATTTAGATATATCGATCTGAGTCACATCCATGGTTAGACACGGGCGGTTCAAATTCCAAGCTTCAAAATACCCGATACGAATCGTCTTGGCCGGAGCGGAACCTTTGACCAGCGTTCAGCGTAATCAAAGAAATACTTTGACTGATTGACAAGTAACCTAGCTTAATCAATTAAAACAACGATTTTTAAATTATTTGCAAGTTAAATAAAGATTTTTATTAATTGTTAATTACTTGCAAATATTTGATAGTGTTAACAAGTAATTTTTAGTATTTTTTTAAAATTTTTACAAGGTATTTTTATTAAGAAAAGCTGTTGTAGACCTAGTGCCTTGTTACAAAAGCACCGCCACACGCACTAGCTACTACAGCCACAATCGGTCCGAAATTTTTTTTCCGCTGCGCAGGCCCTTTTCCCTTTATCGGACCCCCTGTTAGACCTTTTTTTTGTTCCGCCGAAATTACTTATCTTTTTTTTCAAGTATTTGGGTTAAGGCAAGCAACAAAACTGCTCAAGTCAGTCAAACAAGCCGAAATTTAGTGTCAAGTCAGGCAAAACAAAAAAAATCTCTTTTTTTTGACTTATTTTGTTTGCGCTGAACGCTGCCTTTGACAGCGATCCCCACAAGCGAAGAAATTCAAGAAATTTTCTACCTATAACATTAAATATAACATCAACAAAACTACTTATAATTAATTAAAGCGATTTCTACAAGACGGTAATACTTACTTAACCTATTAACAATTTTAAAATTATATTTTAGCTTAACTTCGTAGAAATACATTACTTGCCAAGACCAAATTACTTTGCTTGTGGTGATCGCTGACCTTTGATTATATCTCTGCCACAGTTGGAGATACCTATAAAAGTAGATTATTAGAGGATAGACATGTTCTATATCAGAGAGTTATATTCGCTTGGCGCGACTTACATGCGCTTTTGCCTGGCTTCGTTGTGCCTGGTGCCCCTGTGTCTGCCGGGCTCTTGACGCAGAAGTCGTCCGTAGTACCGCACTGGCCCCAGACATTACAGCAGACATTCAAAGGACAAGGGTTCAAGTTCGCCCAGGTATCGCTGCTTCCGGAAGATGGCTTCTTGGTGCCGGGAACCTGGGGCCCACAGACGGCATTGGACACGGACGGAGGGAAAGGGGGTGTTCCTGTGCTGAGACAGATCTTCTGTGCGGGTAAAAGTGCCGAACACCCATTCCAACCCCACGTCTTCTTGTTGAAGGACTCGATCCCGTCCTCATTTAATCCGTGAGAAACGGCAATGGCCGAGCAGCCATCGCCGGTCTGAACGGAATAGACTGCGCAGGATCCATCGGAACCCGGCTTGGGTGTGATATCGGGCAGCTTCCCGTACGTACAGCATACAGGCTGGCCGACCTGTGGAGTCGAACAAAAATTTGAGTCAGGGTTTAGCTTTGTGAAGTCTGCAGGCATCGCCCCCAACGACGGACTTAGTCTTGCACGTCCCATCGGAGTTGGCGGCAGGAATTGGGTCAGGCAATGTGCCGGATGAACAGCAGACCACTTGGTCGGGGACAAGGGTAGTGCAGAAGTTGGTGGCAGTGTTGTATTCTTGCAGAGTCGCTGTCGTGATGCCGCATCGCTCAGCGAGAGCGTCACAGCCGTCGCCAGGCTTGACGGTCGTAGTTTTACAACTGGCTCTCGCAGTAAGTCCCGACGTAGTCCAGATGTGGGCTTCTTCTATTAAATCTGCTGGCGAGAAGGGAGACGACTTGGAGGGGTTAGAGTTTGAGTTGTCGGGTCCTTCAAGTCGTATAGGAACTCGTAGAGAGACTGTCATGTAATTATCGAGGTCCCCAGGCACGCATCTTCCATCTGTCCAGGATCGCATCACTTCCTGGATGAGGGCCAAGTCGTCAATAGCACCGGCGATAATCCCAACAGCATAATCGGCCCCAAGGCTATTTCCGGGACAGAGCTGAGAAATTAGAGGCCCGGGAAAGGTTTCTCGGGCACTCAAATCTTGCAAAAAGCGGTTCAATATATCGTCATAGATGCCATATTGGTATACTTCAGGGCCAGCGAATATACCAACGACGGCGGTCTGAGAGTAGCCAAACACCAGAACATTCTCTGTGCAAGAGGGCTTCTTTGAGCTCAGGTAGTACCGAACTTGGTGTCCTGCGGAGAGGAACCTGCCCACAGTTGGAGTTTTGCTGTGTTTGTCTGTAGTGTTACCAGAGGGCTCCCCAATGGTGACCACAGTCTCGACAATGTCGTGGTTGGGCGTCGAGCAGACTGCGGCCACCTCATGTTCTACCATCGCTGAATTGGTCTTGGCAGACGTGAAGCTGTAGTCTATTCGACACCCTTTAATGGCGGCAGGAGGTACTTGCTGATCGTCGAGCACTATAGTAGCATCTAGGCAACACCTCTTCTTAATGTAATATCGGCAAATATGACGTATATTGCGATAATTAAATTAAGCTATAAAAAACTTATCTAAAGTTATATTATATATATATACTAGTTATAAAAAGTAATGCCTATTATATTTAGTAGGTAAGGTAACCAGCCTTATTATCTGTTATATAATACCTTTAGCTAGTACCTACTACTATAACCCTCTATTTGTTATTTTAAAAATTATTGCATTTTTATAATCTAATATCTTAATAATTTTAACAATATTCTGTAGCAAAAGCAATTAGTAACTGTTATATATCTAAAAAAGCTTTTTAAACTTAGTATGTTTATTAAAATAGTATTTTGCAGCAAAAGCAATTAGTAACTATTATATATTWAAAAAAAGCCTTTTAGTTTTAGTATATTTAATAGTTTTAGCATATATAATTAAAAAGTAAATAAAATATTTCTTATAAATTAATAGTTTTTTTATTAAAATAACTATTTATTAAATTTAGCAAATCTGTTTTTATTATTATCTTTTATATTTAAATCGGTATTAAATTTATTATTGTTTAAAAATTTAAATTATAATAAGCTAATGCTAAANCAAATTTTAAAAATTTTTTTTTAAGTTTAAGTATTTTTTTGTTAAATAAGTTATAATTATTATTATTTTTAAATCTAAGCTTATTAAACTCTATAGTTATTATTATAGAAATATTAGCAATATTTTATAAGTAATATATTATTTAAACTTTATATTAAATAAACTATATAATTTTTTTTNAAAACTAAATTAAATAAACTAATTTTTTTTNAATATTTTAGCAGCAGAAAAAAATAATTAATAATAAGTAACTRCTATATATTTAACATAGTTATAAAAAATAAARGTTTTACTTAAAAAAARNTATGTTTTAAAAATTAATAAAAAAAAAAAATATATTATATTAGTTTTTAGTAGCATTTTTAGTAATAAAATAATTTGTAATTTTTTAGATTTAAATAGCGTAAAACTATTAGTTATTTAGTTTTTTAAAAATATATTTAAGTAATAGTAATATTTTAAAAGCTTTATATATGTTTAAAACTTAGGTTTATTTTTATTAATATTTAATAATAGTATTTATTATTATAACCTTAGGTTTTATTAGCATATTTTTTAACTATTATTTTTTAAATATTTTATTATTACTTAATTAAGCTAAGTTTTTTATTATAAAATTTTTAACTTATTTATTAACTTTAGTAAATTTTTTAWTTTTAGCAGCCTGTTTTTATTATTAACAAAGCTATATAAATTTTCGTATTTTTTTTTAAAGTATATAGCATTTGTTTTAAACTAAAATTAATTATTTTTTAGCTATAAAATATTTTTTTTACTAAGAAATAATATTAAAATAAACTATAATACTAAAAAAATATTTATAAACTAAATATATTATATAAATAAAATACTAAATAAATTTTATATAATAAATAATACTAAATATAAGCTAAAGGATTTACTTAGAACTTTAGGTTTAAAGCTAAAAAAAATACAAAAAAAGCTTTTAAAAGTAATATATTATAATACTAAAAAAAAATAAGTTTATTTTTATTTTTAGCTTTNAAAAACTAGAATTAATATAATATTTAGTATAATTTATTGCGTTAAATTTATATCTAATTTAAATAGGCAATATTTTAACAAACTAAAATATATTTAAAAATATTTATTAAAATATACCGATTTAAAAATAAAATACTTTTGTAAAAAAAATAATTTAACCTTAAAAGGCTATTGCGATAGCAATTAAAGTAACAAAATAAACAATAAAAAATTTACTAATAGCTACATATTTTTTTTATTAGAAAATATTAAATATAATAATATTATAAGCTAGACTTTATTATTATAAAAANCTATAGCTTTAAGCATATATAAAGCTAAATATATAGCTTTTAAAAAAGCAACTAAAAAAACTATTTATTTATTAAATATGCTTTATTATTTTAACAATAAAATAAAATTAAGTTATATTAAAAAAANTACCTATTATATTAATAAATAGTAATTTTGCTAAAAAGTTGGCTAAAAACCCCGAATTTTATAAAAAATTAAAATATATTTTTATAATATATTATTTTATAAAAGCAGCTATAAATAAAAACACTATAAAATTAATATATATATCTGTAAAAAAATAACTAGCTGATATATTAACTAAAAATACTACTAAAGCATTATTTAATAACTTTAAAANTATTAGCAGAAATATATAAAATAAATATTTAAGGTGTTTTTTWTATATATATAAAATAAANTACTATAAATAACTTAAAAAGTTTTTTTATATATATATAAAATAAATATAAAAAGGTTTATTTTTAAAAAWGCCTTTTTTTTAATTTTTTAGTTTTTTAATATAAAATAAAATAAGATAAGATAAGTAGTTTTACCTATTTTTTCTACTTTAAATAATAATAATAATAATACTTTTTTATTAAAAGGTTTTTATTAAATTATAACTAAGTGTTTTTTCCAAAATTTTTACTTAATAATAACTAATTTTACTATATATACCTTTTATAACATAGTAAAATTAAGGGGGGATGTTGGCTAGTAAGCCTGCCACCCTGGGGTAGCTAGGGCTATTAGGCTTATTAAGGTGGTAGCAGTTAGGTTTTATAACTAAGTTATAAAGGAAACTCTAGGGTAAGTTTAATTAGGGGTAACCTTCATAATTAGTAAGCGCCATAGTAAACACGTTAGTGTTCACCTTAGTGGACTTATTAGGGGTTACGCTAGTGGACCTTAGCGGACCCTGCAGGGGACTCCGTAGTGGACTCTATAGGGATCAATTGCCTATAAGTATAACAGCTCCCACCTGACCTTATGTCAGTTAAATGAATAGAACATATATGCCCTTCCTGCCTACACTTCCTACTGCGATCCCTACCACTGCCTATAGCGTTATTATTCAACTATCCGCTCTTATGAACATATCCTCCGTGAATGGCAAGCTATTTTTTAAGTACATGAGGCAGAATAATGGGATGTGGCGTAGAAGGTTACCTGACACGTGCCAGACACACTCGAACTTGGTCACGATCTTGTACAGTGACCTAGTATCTGAGCCTTTAGGCCACTATTCAAACCAATGCTGAATTTTCTTTTGTAGATTATCTTAACTATTATTCTAAGTCGGATATTAACAAAGCTGATACTATAGAACTGGGAAACTGCTAACGTATGAGGCTTCCAGTCGATCAAGAGATGCTTCGTATCCGAGATCAGTCAGAAGATCCTAGCTTAACATGTCGTTAGGCCACTTTAGAAGATATTGGGGACCAGGTGATTTCGTTTAATTGAAATGCGAAACACACGTCTATTTCCCCCCATGAGAAGTCAATGCGTAAGGGGCACATTAAACCTAATTAACTACTGATACCTCAAGAAGTATGCGAGCTACATGACGGAGTGCGGTCGTAGTCAAAATTCCTTAACGTATCTCAGTATATGTACGTACCTAGGCACCATAAGCTTAAGAAGGAGGTGCCGCGTATCTGAATACTCAATAATCGACGGCGGTGGCCCTGCAGGTGTCCCCTTCCGCGAAAACTATGACTACGGCCTTGGAAGGTAGCACAAGATAAACGTGAAACAGATGGCTCCCTCGTGGTTGTGGATCACTGCCTACAAGGTAGGTACTTAAGTATATACTTAGAGTGATGGGAAAGAAGAATCTCCAATCTACTTTGCGAGACCGCGAAGCCATGGGAGGCTCATAGTGAAGGTATCTGGGTTGCCTTTTCACTCGTTTGTATACGGTCAGATAGGGATAGTAGGCCTCATAAGCGTCTACAAGGTTGCTCTTTCGCATTTTGAGTAGTACATCTCTCCAGCATGTAAAACGAATGAAACAAGAGATATTTTGGCCCTTCTCGAAGTACACTGCATGTATACTAGACCACCAACATGGCTCATACGATTCAGACTTCTCGTGCCAGCACTCCGCTAGCTGACCTAAGGCCAGCACCGCTTCGTATTCCGCTCCGTAACTCAGTGGCCAGCTGTGATGATGAGGATGGCAATCCCGGAACGGTCGTGATCAAGGACACGGACGGTGCGAGAGATACATCGCCTTCGGCGCTGTCTCGGAAAGACCCAAGCCAACATTCTCAGTCAGATATCCCTCATACTCATGTGGAGCAACGCGATCCTGGTTCTAGGCTCGAGTCCTTAGTATCCCGCTTCGAGATTCTCGATGCTGTGAATAGTGTGGATACTAGTCTACCTCAATATCCTAACAGCTCTTATAAGGCTACACCGGGCACGATTCCACGAGCCACTGGAGCGAAGAAAATCCTACATCAAGATCTCATTAGCCATTCACCTACAGAATCAATAAGCCGAGCATCTTCAGAATTATCCCCTCGTCAGATCCGAACATCCATTTCTTTCGGTCGTAAGTCGATGATTTCCCTGAGCACGCAACATATTGGTACAATCCCTAACACTATAGGCCACGATCCCTCTAACATTAGCCGCGGCTCGACACGCCCGAAGGCCCTTAACGGTAGGGACATGGATATAGATGAACAGCAAACTTCCAATCCTTCTTCGTCTTATTATACATCTTATAGTGCTATTTCATCCAGTAGCCAGCGATCTGGGTAGGACCCAAGTCTCGTGGCAGATCGTCGAAAGTTATTTGAGGGAAACAAATGTAAGTGGAGAAGGTATCTGTGCTCTCGAACCTGTCTCAGTCACATACTAACACGACACACAGCGCGCTCTCCTTTGGCATCATCGACCATTCCAGCATTGAGACACTCAAGGCAATTCATAACATCAAAAGATACACCCCCGCACCGCCTACCAACGTCCAAGTCGTTTCGGAAGAATCATCCGTCGCTCGTACACTCCTCATCTGCTTCTGCCACATCCATACAAGCTACAACAGAGCCCTCACCAAACGAAGCGGAACCCCAAAAGCAGGAAACGCCCGAGAAGTCAAGGAAGGATTCGAATTTACCTGCAGGCTCAAAAAAANCTGCTCCCAGAGCCAAGGCTAAGCGTGGCTGATCTTCGACGGTCATTTGAGAAAATCTCTCAGCCCGTCGAAGAGTCAAGTCATAGTATACGTCAGCACCAGAATATATCCTCAGCATTGAGACACCCCCCAGAGCTACTTATAGAACACCAACCCATAGCTCCGAATGAAGCGTCAGCTTCGCGCCCGCCCCTATTCGGCAAAGGCCACATCATTCATGTGAAACCAAGGGCCAAAGCTGCTGAGCTGATCTCGTCTCAAGGCTCTGCTAGGAGCTCAGGGAGACACGAACCAAGCTTATCTTCATCAGGAGGTCGTCAGTCTAGCCCACAGGGGATTCAACAAGACGGAACTAGGACTTTGCACAGACATACGAAATCTGAGCTCATGCCCCGTCCTGTAAGCGACGAAATGCGCCAGGCACTGGAAAACAATACTACCCTTGATACCCCCATGGATGGCCCAGACGGTACCCCATTTGGCGAACAACAGGGTGACGGGGCTTTGGCGGAGACCCCCAAGGCCCAACGTGAAGGCCCCCCTGTAGATACAAGACGCGGAGGTTGGTCGAAGGTCCCATCATCCCCATTAGCCTTATCGCCGGGTAGTCGACGGAAACGAGGTGGCGCGAAGGTATCGCAACTTCGAAGATTCTTCGAGCGATCGTCTAAGCGATTTTCTTCTCCATTATCACTCGTGAACTTTCGTTCGAGACTAGAACCGGAACTGAAAGAGTGTACTGGTGAGCTGGTGAGGGATTCTCCGTCGCCTTCTTGGAGCGAATCTGAATCTTTGACATCTACACATACTATTGCCCGCAGAATCTCCATTGTCCCTTCACTCACTACTGAGATATCTGTTAATGACTTTTTTTGCGAGTTTGCTAGCGGCCAAAGCTGCGAAAGTCCAGCCCCTGCATCGCCGAGTAAAGCTGTAGTCAAGATAGAACCTCAAGCAAAGCGCGAATCTCCTGTGAAGCGCCGGATCCAGCAGTTCGAGCACTTGAGCCGTGACTCCTTGAAGGTTGAGACAGTCACTGAACATAATGGCAAGTATAACAATGTCGGGCTACCATCTGTTTTCAAGAACGACAACAGAGCGGGTGGTAAACGTAACACGATTGGTGGTTGGAAGCCTATTCATCAGAAAGGGGTTGCTATCTGGAGAAAGATTTCTACCTCTCTCAGTCGCTCCTTGGACAGCTGGAAAGATTGCGACGGTGATCGTGAGCCTATTAATCTCACCGAAGACATAAACTCGAGCACGAGCCTCGATCACTCGCCGTCGCCAGTTAAGAATTTCGGACATGGCCCCCGTCGCCCCAGCCCATTTGGTTACAGTATATATCGCGTATCGCACAGGAGCCGCCGGTTTACATCGTCCTCGAATACCGCATCCAGCGTCCAGCTCGGTGGTGGAAGCGCATTGAATAATGTGCCGAAAGGAACAGCACACAACGGCTACAGTCGTTTATCACCAGATGCCTCTCCTCCTCATCCCCTTCGCAATAGCCTCCCTAGTATCGCCCGCGTGTCCAGCGGATTTTATGGGCCTGGTGGGTTTGGATTAGACGGGCACTTTCCGTCAAAACTCGTGCAAGAGGAGGACTTTCAGCCATCAGACATGACAACGCCCAGCCCTGGCATGCCCCAAGGTGATCCCAACGCACTACGCAAAGTCATGCTGGAGCAATCGGCGGAGGAGCGTGATCACTGTAGACAGGATGAAAAGCATGTGCGCCGTGACAAGACGTTTAAGGCCCTAGCTAGATGGAAAGAGAAGTGTAAGGTCGATATGGGCTACCACTCGGCGGACGACGCCGACGAGGCTGGCAAGAAACAGGATAAATGCAAGGGGAAGGGGAAAGAAAAGGAGACTCGAGGAAAAGAGGGCGAGGAACAAGGACAAGCAACAGAAACGAACAAGAAAACAGAATCAGGCTTCGTCATCTTCGAGTCTAAAGACGTCAAGCTTCGTCATCCGAAACCCCGACGACCGGGCCAGGTCCGCAAGCTGGCGAATATGTACAGGGAGAAAGGAAGCAGTGGCGTGAGCGTTAACACGAAGGCGAGCAGCGGGGCCACACTCAAGGAAAGTCGGCAGAGCTTCAGACAGAAGGCAAGCAGTGCTCTGGGGGTCGGGGGACGGAAGGGGAATAATTAGATAGGTAGGCGGGCAGGCAGAAAACTATTCGATGGTGAGTCATGGTCATAGCCATAGTCAAGGTCAACAAAGTCGAAATTAGTGGGAATATCAACATACATTTCTGATATTCTTGACTGTTATCGAGAACCTCTCCCTCTCCCTACTTGTTTTAAAATTAATAGCCTGAGAGGAAAGGACAAGATGTGAAGAAGTGGAAAGTGGTAAGCGCAATAACCTATGCGCCATACTGTATTTTCTAGCATTCCTATCTCATCACCCCCCGGGGAAAGATTGTCATCTGCTTCATGTTATACGACAAGTTTCAATATTCGTTCATCTCATCATTTATTCATTGATTAATGCGGTTATTTGTATTTGTTTGTCTTCATTTGTTTTGATCTTGGAACAACGGGGTATCTATCTCGTCGCCGTATACACACGCTAAACTGCAATTCCGCCTCGGCACGTAATCTCAAGATATATACTTGAAGTAAAATACCTACCGTGTAGAGTTTTAGAGGATACCCGGCAGCTAAGTACTAGCACGGGCATAGGGATGTCTCCTTCATCCGCTGAGCCCCATGCCCCGGCCGATCTTCCGCGCGAGCGCCTTCTTTAGGTACCATTCGCGCGCTAAGCCGCGGGTCGTCTTAGCGAATACGGCGGGAGAAATGCGGCCACGCTCGACGGCGCGGCCGAGCACGAAGATAGCATCGCCGAGCGCCCGCTCCTCAGCTACAACGTCGTAAAGCTGATTACCGACCACGGTGGGGGCGACGAGCAGGTCGTCAATAGCGGGCGGCCTATGGGTCTTGCTATTGTTGATAACGGCATCTGCTTCTCCTAGGGAGGACTGTACGATGGCCATATTGGAGGCTAGGAGTTTGGATAGAGGGGTTAGTGTTGCTGCGTCGTTCTGGATATTTTGCAGGGCCGTGAGCATGGCGGTACGTTGAACGCGTAGGCCGTCGAGGGAGGCGCTCTTCTGCTGTTGGGAGCGTTGGCGCATTGCGTACAACGTCGAGGCGAGTTGACGTAAGAGAGCATCTTTCTCTGGGTTAGGTGGAATCGGGGGCGCCGGAAGGTTTGAGGGCGATGGTAGAGAGAGCGCGAGGGGTTCGTCCATGAGATCGGGGGGTGGAGGTTTGACGACAGGTTGGGATGGAGGCTGCTGAGGGGCCGGCTGTTGCCAATTTGGGGGAGGGCCTCCTGTATATGAGGGCGGCTCGGCAATTCCTGAGGCATACGATTGTCGTCTATGATCATGTAGTTGTTGCGAGGTGGCTGGCTGAAATTCTTGCGAATAACCGGGCTGTTGCTGCGGGATATGGTACTGGGCATTTGAAGGTCCTTGCGCGTACGTATGAGATGAGGGTTGTACTTGTGGATTTGCTGGCGGTTGTGAATGTGGTTGAGGTCCTTGTGGTGGTAAAGGTGGTGCCATATCATAACGCGAAAGGCGGTTCGTAGGTGGCGCGACCTGTCGCTCTGGCTGGTTCGCGGTGTGCTGGCTTGGTTGCCGGCGCATCCCTTGTTGGGGAAGCGGAGGGAGAGGAGGTCCATCAGCACGAACAGTTGGAGTTGGTATAACTTGAGGAAGGTCGTTGCCCTTGGGTGGAGGAGGTGGAGGTCTAGAATCGCTTGTATGTGGTGACTGAGTCGGTTGGGGACTAGGCCGTGCCATACTCGGAGGCAGAGGGGGGACGGGAGGTGGCGTCGGTGAAGGGGTTGACTGTTGTTGTTGTGCTGGCCGAAGCTGTTGGCGCGAAACGACAGGAGGTTCTTTGGCGAATATGTCTCGTAAAATAGCTAGAAAGTCTATTAAAGAGGACTTCTGTTGGTGACATATCAGCATCGATGCTTATGAGGCTAACTATAGCTACATATAGCTCAAGTTCAAGCTGTACTCACATCCCAGAACTCGGTCCACCGAACCAGGTAAGGGTGGTATATTCTTCCCTGGGGATCGACGTGTTGGCCGGGGCGGACCATCATGGTGTCAGTAGGCGTCACATAACCAAGAGGAGGCTCGCGCGGGTAGGCGTGAGGTATCCATATTGAGATGGGGAATCGGTAGGTCGTTCCACGGAAGACGACGGGTATTGTGCCCGAGAGATGGAGGAGGAGGGCCGAAATGCCATTATCGAACGCTTTAAGGAATCTGTCAGTACGAAGAAAGACGAGAACGGAGACGGGGATGCTACGATCTGACGTACTATGGACATCGGTCCTCGGTGACAGGGAGGGATATTGGGAGAGAGCCTGGGCTACGTCGTTGTAGGTGCGATTGACATCGTGATATTCACTAGTCAGGATGCTATATAGCCAGTTGAGGACATGCTGCTGGACCACCATATTGTTGGTGTCGGTGCAGGATAAATCAGAAAACCAAGCAGGCAAATAGCCAGCTACCTGAATGAAAGTGGCATCGTGGTCGAAGATAGAGAGATGTGGAGAAGCCGAGCGTGGAATATCACGTCAATGGCATTAATTGCTTTTGACACAGTGAGCTTGGGGGGAAGCCTTGTGATGGGGTGATGGGGGCTGCTGCCAAGGCTGAGGGGGGACGATCTTATCGACAGATCCGTTAACTTGAACCTTGTATAACGCATGTCGAACAAGAGTATATGTAAATATTGGAGTGTATGGATTCAAAGGAAATAACCCCACGTAAGTACCTCGTACCCTCCTTCAGGATTATAGTAACCCCTCTCTCAAACACTTACTCAGCAACTTCATCCCACGCGACGCGCACCTTGATGGATGATGAGATATGAACCGCAGTTACAAGACCTAACTATTAAGCTATAGGTAGATTCACAAAAATGTAAGCAGTCAATTTTGTTGTGTTGTCGGGGACAAAAATATCCGTTAGTAGGGAGTATTTGTTATACATCATACTATGGTTCCGCCACGACGGAAGAAGACATCTAACATCCAGCATGAATGTCCTACTACCTATATATACTATATACCCGATTGCCTAAATAGGTAAGTAAAGCCTTACAGCGGACGACCCAAACCGGACCCAAGTCTCGTCATGAGAAGTGGAAGTATTTAACAGGCACGTGCGTTCTGGACTATGCGGAGCTAGCCGACATCGCTTGAGGCGTTCTTTGTATTTATCGGGCCTTTCGTCCGATAATGGGGATAGGGAAGAGAATCTGCCTCCATCTGTGAAGTTTGTGGAGGAAAATATGTCGCATGCTTTCCTCAATTGGATGCTTGGGGGGTTGCTTATCGATTTATCATCAGTCAATAACTAATCCTTTTTTTTTTTTTTTTTAAAAAAAAAGGAAGAAACCCATTGGAATATTCACCATATTCTAACTACCTTTCGAGAAAAGCAGAGAAACAAAGGGCAAGGCGATAACCACCTAACCTAACTACTTGGTGGGTGAAGCACTCTTGTACCATCACAACGCGAAGCCTACTAGGGTTAGTCAACATCAGTCATGCAAGTCATTATAGTGTACATGAAAAACTACCTACCTAAGTAGGTACGGTACCTTTCACTTACAGTAGAGTAGAGATTTAAAAATATTTAGAATCCGAGTTGCCACCCAAAATAGACAACGAGAGGACGACTTAATCGCCACCATTGGACGGCGTGTGTTCATGCGACTTGGTATCCTTCTAAAATACCTAGCAAAAATCGCACGCCATTTAAGAAGAACTAGCTAAAGGAAAAAAGTTATGTGATGGAACCACAACCAATTAGTAATTGATGTATTATATGCCCGTCTACGCCCGTCCGCGCCCGCCGCAGCCGCTACCCGTCTTCGCCTTTATAAATCCACTCTCATCCCACTCGTCTTAGCCGTCTTTCCTGCTCTTACCCGTCACCTTCAGCCACCATAGAGTCCATCTTGAACGCCATTGACGTCTTTCATATATTTACACTTGCATGCGCGACACCCGAGGAGATTTTCGCACGGCTGAGGGGTATTACAGGTCATCGACTGTATACTCCTTGCGTCAGGACTTAACAACCTAAACAACTCCATTGGCATCGTCTCCCGCCTCCTTAGTTACCCAGGTATTGTTAATGACTCTTGCGCTCTAGAAGTAGAGTTGCTGTCATACCGGATCACGGGTCACAATCACCCAATCTTGACAATTTTACCGGGAACCCGACGCACAAGTGCCGTCATGAAACCACGCATTCCACTCCTGTCCGACTATGGAATCTCGCCAACGCACGGCTTTTTGCCTGATGTATTGCCGTTGACGAGGCTTCCAGACCCATACTACAACAAGTGGGAGTCTATCGCCTCCAACTTGCAGAGCTTGATCCTTAGCAAGCGTCTTCGAGGAGTCATTGATCGTCTGCCCGTCTTTTCCACCGTCGGCCTGGAACATGACGCGGAATGGAGAAGGGCTTACATGCTCCTCACCTTTTTTNGCTCACGGCTACATCTGGGGAGGTGACACTCCCTGTGACCGCGTGCCACCGAGCATCTCTGCCCCACTGCTGAAGATCTGCGAACATCTTGAAATCCCCCCCCGTGTCGACCTACGCCGCCTCATGCCTGTGGAATTTCAAGCCGCTCTTCATCGACGAGGACATCGACGACCTCGATAACCTCGCCACCCTGGTTACATTTACTGGATCACTGGATGAGTCCTGGTTCTATCTGGTGTCTGTTGCCATCGAGGCCCGAGGTGGTCCCATTATCACTCTCATGCTAACTGCCGTGGCTGCCGCTCGGGAAGGTGACAGCGCAACTGTGACACGTTGCCTAAATGCCTTCGCTGAGCGCCTTGACGACCTAGGCGAGCTACTGCGCCGCATGCATGAGAACTGCGACCCTAGGTTCTTTTATCGTCGTATTCGCACGTTTCTGGCTGGCAGCAAGAATATGGCCGAAGCCGGACTCCCTCATGGCGTCATTTACGATGATGGGAGTGGCCTCTCTAAATATGTTCAGTACAGTGGCCCTAGCAACGCCCAGAGCAGTCTCATTCAATTCTTCGATATTATTCTCGGCATTGAGCATCGTCCCACCGGCGAAAAGGCTAACCCCGCCTCCGAGTCGGAGCGCGAGGGTCGCGGCGCTGCGCCTAAACACAATTTCCTTCGCGACATGCGACGATACATGCCAGGACCACATGCGCGTTTCTTGAACGACGTCAGTTCGGTGGCGAATATTCGTGACTTTGTTGAGGAACGTCGGGCCACGGACAGGCCTCTCAGCATTGCGTACGATGCCTGCCTGGCCATGTTGCGAGCCTTCCGGGATATCCATATCGCCATCGTCACTCGCTATATTGTTCTTCCGTCTCGCGAGAATAGAGCTCGGAGCCGCTCGCGCAGCCCCGAGGCAGTCCGAAACCGCCAGAATCTAGCCACCGCGTCTCGTCATGAGAACCACAAGAAGGTGAAGGGTACTGGCGGGACAGCGTTGATCCCCTTTCTCAAGCAGGCTCGGGATGAAACTGGTGAGCCCGCCGTAGAAGAGTGGGCCAAGAGGTTCATGAGTCGACAGACGAAGGTCTCCGGCCAGAATGACTTCTTCCTTGGGAAAGCCGAGGAGCAGGTCCCTCTGGATGAACCCATTGTCGAGCATGGACTGGCTGGTACCTGGAGCATGGATGAGGATGTGGGTGGTATCTGCCACTACTAAATTATGCCCAGACCACGGGCTACAAATAAGGTCATGTCTACTCGACAAGACTATAAATATTTTGAATATCCAATGCAAACCTATCAACCCATTATGTCGCCGTAACGACATTTCCATGTGTCCTTCTATGCACCTCACCAAGTTAAATCGTCTATATTAAAATGATAATAGGTTAGTTTTGTGTAGAGGCTATCGAAATCTAGGTAACGATAGCTCACTAAGCTATCATTTCCTGAAACCAGGCTCTCACCCCGGGGCCTGACTAGGAAGCTTTCGTAGCACCCCTGTGGGAGGACAGGTGTGTCGTGAACGGTAGTGAGGTGGCCAACAATGTAACAAAC
This sequence comes from Xylaria multiplex, assembly GCA_011057905.1. NCBI lineage: Eukaryota > Fungi > Ascomycota > Sordariomycetes > Xylariales > Xylariaceae > Xylaria > Xylaria multiplex. The sequence goes on along the minus strand of WUBL01000038.1, from coordinate 92,708 downwards.
AATAACCCCCCTTTTCGACAATCGCGACACTCGGGATACACATTTTACCTTCGAAGAATCTAGCTTATCGAAGTATTTCGCCCAAACAGTTCTTCGTCGTTGTTCCACTACCTATAGATTCTCGGGGTGGGACAAGGATAAGAGCCCTCGTAGACATATTAATACACGCATCAAAGGGAGGATGGTCTAATATGTTACTCTTATTACCTTTCACTGGCGCGTGAGTGAAAACGTAGGAATTCGCTTTCTCCTTCGTTTCTATACACATCTAGTACGCACGGTCCCTGCGACCGAGATTGACTTACTCTCACTGAAGTAGTCGGCCACGCTGTATCACTTGCGTACGTATGCCACCCAAACTCTAGTGTTTTCCATCCCTGTTTCTCACCTTTTGAAAGGAGCCAGCCCTAGCTAGGCTAGTGGCCGATTGAGTGGCTGACCAACTGGTTTCCCATGACGAAACCGAACGACGTCATCGCGATCCTCGTCACAGCCTTCACCCTCGGCGGTTTTATTGCGTTTTATCTCTTCGCATACCGCTTTCGCGTCCGTCGTGACGGCGACAGCGACAGCGACGACGACGAAGACGACGACGAAAGGAATGGTGCTGCTGACGACAGTGGCCATGCAACTGCTGCCTCCTCGGCGTTTTCGACATCGTCGACCGAGGAGGGCGCGCCTGCCGAGGAAGTCCCGTACCCGGAGCCTGTCGCGTTTGCGCCCGGGGCCCCNGGGCCTGGGATTCGCGCTCCTGCGCTCGGTGGTAATGCTGTGTAGAGTGAAGCGGGCTGCGGCTATGAGAATGGCACTGCGCGCGTGCATGCGCGTGAGGGTGCGAGTTCTGGGTACCGTGGAAATTGTGTCCGGTTTGCTGAGGGGCCGGGTGGTGCGTCCCCTTCGCAGGCTATGGGTGTGGGGAACTCGGATAATTCCGGTTAGGGTTCGTCGGGCTTTTTATGGCCATTATTAATGTATACCTGAGGAGTTGTGAGAGTGGATGATAAGGGCTGATGGAAGACTATTCCTGAAGATCTTGCTATTGACGCTTTTTGGGCTCCCTTCGCTGTCGAGGGCTACGACGGGGATGTAGAGGAGTAGGAGGACTTATAAGTTTTTTACAGAAGGGACTGATTGATAGGTTAATTAGACAGAATGGGATACAATATTTCCACGCGCCAGAGGCATCGCACGCTCTCATCTGTTTCTCATCGGGTTCATCGAAAGTAATTCCTATATCGTCTAAGAGGCGTTACAGTCAAGGAGTAGTCTGCTAATCTTATTATGGCTTTGCAGCAAAGCTAAATATAATAATGATTATCCAGATTCGTCAGTGTCCAACAGGTTGGCACCATGTTCACGAAGCAGTCTAACTGTCTCAGTATATCCTCCCATCGAAGCTAGCTGTGATGATGTCTGTCCGGTTGTATCGGTGGCGGATGGGTCGGCACCATAGCCAAGCAATAGTATCACCATTCTAGTATTACCCCATAACGAAGCCAGATGTAATGGTGTCCGTCCATCTTTATTAACAGCTGATAAATCTGCACCGCGGCTAACAAGCAGGTTGACTACCGTAGCATACCCGTATAACGAAGCTATATGTAATGGCGTCTGTCCGTATTTATTGACCGCCGATAAATCGGCATCGCAGACTATAAGCAGCTTGGCTACCTCAGGATGCCCATGCAATAAAGCCACGTGTAATGGCGTCTGTCCGCTGTTACCAACAGCCGATAAATTGGTATTGTAGACGACAAGCAGCTTGACTACTTCAATATAGCCATGCGATACAGCCACATGTAATGGCGTCTGCCCGTATTTATTAACCGCTGATAAATCGGCACCGCAGTCGACAAGCAGCTTGGCTACCTCAGTATGCCCATGCGATACAGCTACATGTAATGGCATCTGCCCGTATTTATTAACCGCTGATAAATCGGCACCGCAGGCGACAAGCAGCTTGGCTACCTCAGTATGCCCATGCGATGAAGCCAAATGTAATCGTGTCCCCTCCGGCGTGCCGGTAGCGGGCATATCGGAACCTTCTTGGGCCAACACCCTTGCCGGCATGCTAAATCCCCTTTCAATGGGGGATATCGGAATTGTTTGTCCTTGGGGATCCCTTACATTTATGTTACACTCGTGTGTCAAAAGGTAAAGTAAGGCAATCTTCTTGTTTCCGTGTTCCATAAGCTGGTGTAACAAGTCGTCCTTTTTGTCATACATGAAGTTCCGACTGGCAGCACACTGAATATTGAGGCTTTCCGGCATGAGGCTGTGAAGTTTGTCGAGAGATGATTTCGGTAATCGTTCTGCCTCGATCTCTAACATGGTATTAATTGCTTCGATGCTCTTTGTGGCACTCGCTGCGAGGATTGGAAGTCCGTATCGCTCATTCTCTATCTCAAAGCACGACTGGCGCGTCGAGTGGGCTTGGATGAGGGACGACATACCGGCCTCGGCCAGTATGTAATAAAGACTAACTTCTAGCGTATACCTACGCAGCTTAGCCTTCTCAAGCATGTTGTGATGTTTTACCCATTCAGGACGTGGAAAGGTTTTCAGGAAATCTTGCTGGCTTATGCCGTTGATCTGTGCTTGCTCTGCGTGATATAACATGCCTCGATTAACGTATTCTAGGAATGGGAACTTCTGAGTAATTGCTTTACGAGAGGATTCCATAAGTTCCGACACTACCTTCATGCTCATGTAACGTTGACAGCATTGTTTAAGCATATCGTGGCTTCGACCAGAGGTATTTGTTGAAAAATCGGAGCTGATTCGGCTTAGGCCGTCATTTTTAAGAAAGAAGTCTCGGACAGATTCGTGGATGAAGTGGATGAATTGGACGGTAGGAGTTTTTTTTAGACCTGGTAGATTCCGCCAGCCCTTTCGAGTTGTCAAGAATGTATCGCTTCATATCGTCCTCAGATATATGGCCCAGGTGACAGTCTTCCAGCTTATCAGGCTCCATTCCGGAAAGAATGGCAAAATATAGCTGTTTCGGCGTGAGGGGTTGCTGGGCGAACAGGATCCATTGCATACACAGAAGAAGCCCATTCATGTTGTTATTGTCACGGGTCAGAATATCACGGAATAGGTCGTGGAGGTCTTTCGGAAGTTGTTGGATCCGTTCGCGAAGGGTATGCGGACGACCGGCGTCGTACTCCTTGTTTAGAATTCCCACCACAAGTACAACCCACATGAAGACGCCGGAAGCTTTCACCCGGAGATCGTGACGAATCTGTTCTGCAAGAGGACTGTCTCCAATCATTAGTACGCTGTTTAGGTAGCTCTCTATATCTTCATCGTGTCCGCCTTGTGATTCAAGGATGATGTCAACTGCTGTCCTCACAGTAATATGTGGGTAGTGTCTGCTTGCCAAACAGATGCGGACGCGATTTTGAATAATTTCAGGACCGCTTAAAAAGGACACCATGTCTCGAATCTGTGCTTCTTCGCATTCGTCAAGCGCATCAATCAAAAAGATAAGAGAGTCATCGCCAAGACCCTGTACAGCTTCGCCAAAGACGGATTTAAGGGATTCGGTAGTCCAACGATGCCCGATTTGGAGATCGTCCAGCACATATCGTAGGTCAGGGCGCGCTTTAAGCAGTTGTGCTAGCAGTGAGCGGTATAGGCCGGTGGTTGTCTTCTCTCGATCATGGCCTCTAGCGTTGAAGAAGAACGAGAGTAAAACCTCTTTCCTCTTAGTATTTTTGACTTTACTGCGAAGTCGCCCGAGTAAAAACTTCATCAATGTCGATTTTCCCGCACCCGGTTTCCCTTTTATCCACAAAAAGCTGTTGTTATGAGGGGCGTTCTTCTGCGTCCAATTGATATATTCTGAAGTATTTAGAAACCATATACACGTTTGAGCATGTGCTTTCTTGATATTCAATTCCCTAGCACCCATCTCGTCGAATTGCAGTGAGTCGAACAGTACTTGACGCTTATCGGCTTCCGTGTTCGTATTCGGCCATTTATCAACCTGTATTATGACATCTCTGCCGGCTGTGAAACTGCCTGTATTTTGTAATCCGCAGCCTTCAAAGTGATTCAATGGTTGGATAGAGTTGCGGTTACTCTGTGAAGCCTCAGTCAATTGACCGGCCTCGCCGGGAGTATCCCCGGCAAGCCTTGGCCTCTTAGCTGTTGGTTCCATGATTCATCCTCTTTGATCGCCCGGAAAACCTTGATCGGACAGCGGACACGCCAGATACAGACGAATCTTGTGGTGTTTATTATAATGACAGTCGTATATTCAGGTGCGGCCGGTAATCGTCATCGATCACGGACGGCAGGATACAATGGTGGTCGGGCTTTGAAAGGGTAGTAAGGTCGTAGTGACAGAAGGGGGGGNCTTGCGATGAATTGAATAAATACGCGATTCGCGTATTTACAATGCCCGATCGCGGTTTGTGAGGTTTCTCGAATTTAAAGAATCGTTACTAGCCAGATGAAGGAGTTCAGTCTGTGCAAATAGTAACATAGCCTCTGTGATGTCTTGATGCAGAACTACCAGGTGAAGAAAAGGAGGCTAAAGGTGACTTGAAGACCAGATCAGAATAGAGGGGAAGGTAGGAGCAAGGCAGACGAAGAGGCCTGAGTGGAACACATGATGCACCGCCCACTTGACCTCAGCTTATAGATACGGCTTGGGCATTGTGGGATCTGTACAGCAACGCATAAATGCTTATTGCACAGATAAAATTGTCCTTTGTCTACTCCATCATCATATCGACTCGTGAACTCGTGAACATCTCAGGAAGGCTTGAATAATTAGGGAGCGAGTTGTCCCTACATGATGGCACGCGAACCATGGCGCAAGACGCTAACGTGTGTAGTGAGGTTTGCGATGAGCGCCGTCCAAATAGGCCGGAATCCCCGAATCGCTATGTCCCTGGCCAGCTATTCCCTAACGCAGTGCAGTATCATCTTGGCAAAGACACCAACGGTGGCTTTCCCCCTACACTTTCTCCAGATCCGAAAAGGTAGCGAAAGACCTTGATTAATATAGGCGACCGCCAAGCATTCTAGATACTCTGTTCGCCGCAGTTTGCCATCGCGGATATGATAACTCGGGAAACTCGTTATCGTCAAGCCGTCTCGAGCAACGGAGCCACGGGGGGCATAATTAAGAGGGGCTTCGGAGTGTAGAATCTAAGTAACAACACCTTTTTAGGCTGCAGTCGGATTGAACGCGGGATTGTCATACTATTTAAGCATTTCTGACCACGTCGATTTTTCAAGAACAATGCTTGGCAACAACATTATGCTATAACGGCTGCCGCCGCTTACGCTAATGAAGGTTTTGGCTTAGTGTGTCTAGACCCACCTAGACGCCCCGAGTGTACTACCAGGACGGTGGGCCATTACCACATTTCCGACAAAACGAATTTTAGTTTTTGGAAATCCAAAATTCTGGTTTTACCCCACTATATTCCATTCATACGATAACTAGTAGAACCAAANAAAAAAAAGAATTCTTAACGCCTTATTGAACCTAGGTCTTTTAACACTAGTTAACTAGTTAACTGACTGATTGACTGACTGACTGACTGATCTATATGGCCTGGTCTGTCTGTATGGCCTGGTCTGTCTGTATGGCCTGGTTGGTATGGTAGGGTCTGTACAGCAGGTTAACTGGCTGACTATAGCGCGCGGGCCACGTCTATAGTCTGCAGTTGGATTGACGCCAAAGTTTTGCATTAATACTATCGTACGCAATCGTAAAACAACGCAACACTTATTTAAAATATCATAACATTTTTACAGTATAAAAATATATAATTAATTAATTAATTTATATGAGCTATAGGTATGTATAGTAGGTGCCGAACTAGTGGGGCAAACCTAGAATTCCGAATTTCGAATTTCGTTTTGTCGGAAATGTGGTAATGGACCTCCCTATACCAGTGCACTCGGTCGTCGCTTAGGGGTGTTCATCACCGTATAGCCCTTACTTTCGATATAATTCAGGATTTCAGATATACTGACTCAATCCCGGAGGCATGTTAGTAGGTTAGTACGTTCAGTAGTTGTAGCTATTGATGGCCCGTAGACTTCGAACTAAAATCGTCAAACTCCATCTCCCTTAAATCAACATCATATACGCGACGGAGCCGGGCATACACCATTTGAGTCGCCCTTAAGTCCAATTAATACGACCAATTAACCAAATTTTATGTGTGGGAATCACTGTTAAATGCCGTCGAATTATAACGTTGAAGATCGATGCCAGATTTGTCTTGTGAGCCCTTTAAGCTATGACGAACTCGAACTGACTAGAAACGCTCTCGGAAATTGGCACGCCCGGCAGTTCGCCGCAATTCACTATTTCACCTCTTCCCGGGAGCCGCGGCCGCCCGTATAGTCAGAAGGCTCGCGCGAGGTCATTGTCTAGAAAGTCACCGAGAACGCGACGGAACTAGCAGACGAGCGTGCCCCGGACGGATCGCGGGTAGGTTAGAACGCGCTTATGTCAATTAATCGTACCTTTCGAAGGGCTTCAACGCCGTCCTTTCCCTCATCCCCTTTCGTGTTCTTAAAGGCCCGAGGGATATCGTAGAAGACATACCTCCTAGCTGGGATAAATTAGTTGTTGTTCACCGCGTCACTCGAGGTAAGGCCGTGGCTCCCGCAGACATCAACGACGACAAGGCGAGGCGGCGCCGCGAGAGCCTGCTTCATCAATATGAACTCGCAAACTCCCCTCAAGGAATAAATCACTTTCAGTTCTCACAGCGCCTCACTGAACCCATTGTATATAGTCTTACTAGTAATACTAATGTTGTAAGCGAGTTTTTTTGTCATAATCATGAGCTAGACGAATAGAGGCAGTACTAGCGCTCAGAGGCGAAGTCAGGCCGCACGCTACAAAACAATCCGGCAATTACGTGAAAGATCAAAATGTATTGTCAAACATGTGAATTTAAAGTTAAGATTTGTCAAGCTTGTAGCGACGGAATCTTTCCGAGTGTGCGACGCTACTAGGGGCAGGCGATGTGAGGATTTTCACGAGATAGGGGGCATACGCTCAGCAACTTCTTGTGTATAACCGATGGAGGCGGGCTCATGGATGGTAATGTCGCCTTCGTTCGGGATCGCGGCCCACGATTTATGCCCCGATGAGCATAACTTCGGTCGCTAAGAATATGGGCTCACTAATAGCATATCAACTCTCCTATACGCAAGTATAATCTGCCACCATTTCTACATCGGTTTCTATTCGAATTGATTTCTCATCTATCTACCTTGTGACTCAGTCCTTCTCTCCTAATTTTTTCCCCCTCTTGCTACAGTCGACGACAGACACTAAACATATGTACTAATATGTGCAAAATGACTGTCAATCAGGTTTACTGAGGCGATTAGAGCCTTTCAACTATTAAGCATCTACAAATCGACACAGCCTAGTCCCCCCCCGGGGGCAATTCAGATACTGAGAAGTGCTAGGCTTTCCACCACTCCCATACCGTGAGGTTGCCCATCTCCTAATAATCTTCCAAATGGCAACATTCGTAGGAACTTTCGGGAGCTTATATCCCAGATCGAAGAGCCTGGTGATATGGGGTCGCCAATGTCTAGCGAACCAGTAGCTCCAACGTTGCACGAGGTCATCACGTTTCCGGCGCCATCCCTCCATGGCCAAAATGAATACGCGGAGCGGTCTGGACAGTGACAGGGAGTGAGCGAGTTGGTCCCTCCTGTAATTGCCTACCTCAAGGTCCCCTAGCCCGGTGCGGTATGTGATACAGTCACCATTGTTGTGGTTCCCAAGACCCGGCCATGTGCCCAATATTGTAAAGTTTTGAGTGGCTATGAAAATCTATACGGCTGTAGTGTTACCCATAGAGACCAATATCTCATACTGACGTGATATATTAATCTCGGCCTCCAATTATTCGCGAGGATAACGTCTGCATCCTTTCTACTAGTTGAACAGGACGATATTTAACGAAAACATCTTTTCGCCCTTCTACCCAGCTACTTCCAAGGACTTCTATTCACGTGATTCGCGGGGGGCCTTGACGCGCTGTTTAGTCTGATCCTGGGACTATTTATTGCTCCCACTTTCTTCAAATTCCATCGGAGTTGTGTGCCTGATCGTTTCGATACGCTCTAGTCATTCTAGGAGACCAAGTGCATTCCTTTTGTCCGATACTGTTACGGGACTCCGTAGCTATCGTTTTTTTTAATACTTGGCATAGCCTTACACTCACTCAGTGGGCCTTTTTTNAAGGGCGGCAAGACACGGTATCTGTGACTTGATCATGTCGTCCTACGGACAGGTCCCTGAGCATATCCCGGATGGTGCTTTTGCTATGATGGAAGCATTTAAGAAAGACACCCACAAGGACAAAGTCGACTTGAGTAACGGGGTCTATTGTAAAGAGAAAGCAAAGACCTGGGTTCTACCTTCTGTGAAGAAGGTTCTCAGCCCTTCATTCTCTATGACTTCTTGTCAAATATTCAGGAAAATGCAAGCCATACTAATATTCCTTAGGCAAGAGAAATCCTCTTAGCGGACCCGAATCTCGACCATGATATTTCACCCCAGTTAGGCCATTCCGCATTCGTTACAATAGCCCGGCAGATAACGTTCGGAGACGTTCTGTATAGCAGAATAATTACATCAATGCAAACCATCGGGGGAACGGGTGCTCACCACTTCGTCGCACGTCTAATATCCAATACTCTGCGACCTCGTGCGGTATGGCTATCGGACCCAAGCTGGGAAAACCATGCGAAGATATGGAAACAAGTGGATGCTAGCATTAAGCAGCATGACTACCCGTATTGCGACTGGATGAAGTTCACAATAAATATAGAAGGCATGATATCCAAGCTGAAAAATCAAGCAACAAAGGGAGACGTCGTAATTCTGCAGGCATGCGCGCATAATCCTACCGGCTTGGACCCTTCGAGAGAACAGTGGCAGACAATCGCAGATATATGCGAAGAGAAGAAACTATTCCCCATCTTCGATTTAGCCTCGTTAGTCCTGCTACCCATCTCCTCTAATGAAGCGAATAGAGTAATCCTGTAGATACAATAAGCTAACTCTCTTGCTTCTGTTTAACAGTCAAGGCTTCGCGACAGGGGACCCAGACAAAGATGCTTGGGCAATACGACATTTCACTAAACACGGGAATGGTAGGATGGAATTTGCAGTCGTACAGTCTTTCTCTCAGAACTTCGGCCTCTACGGAGAGCGAGTCGGTGCTCTTCATGTCGTCTCCAGTAACCGCGAGACCGCCGACGAAGTAGAGGCACAACTGAAGAAAATCTCGCGCGCTGAAATCACCTCCACCCCAAGCTTTGGAGCCAAGATCGTCGTGACTATTATGCATGATCCGGATTTAAGAGAGCAATGGCGTCGCGACATAAAGGCCATAAACAATAAGTTAAAAAANTATGCGACAACGATTGTATGATGAACTGGTGAAGAGAAACACGCCCGGAAACTGGGGCCATATTCTAACAGGCGTATGTATTTCCTCATTCTATTTATAAAAACACTGCTAACAACCTACCGTGGGAATTAGATAGGTACGTTCTCCATGACAGACTTTAGTCGAGACAAGGGCCCGTATCCAGATCCTGTGTCAATTCTCAGAGACACATTCCATATCTATATTTTCCCCAATGGCCGACTTTCGTTCTCAGGCTGTAAGTAATTATAAGGGATAACACTACTGCATTTTGCCCCTCCATAAGCTAAGAGGTACTTCAAGTGACAGAAGACACTATTGAGCATGTGGCAGAGTCGATTTACCTAGTCGCAACTGGTTGCGGTAACCCAATGAGATTCTCCTGATGGGACTGAAATTGTACGTAATTTCTAGGTTTCGGACAGAAGCGTTGTTGATGTGAGGGAGATAAACATGCAGGCGTATTTGACTCAAATGCTTGGCCATATATTGGAGGCATTAATCAAACGTTATCACCATGTACAGGCTTTTTCATAGTTCTAATAACTTCTTTAAAAGTACATATTTGTCACAGTGTATCCTATTTGTAGTTCTAGTATTTATTTCTTATTGTAATGTTTTGTACCCTTATAGGCGTCTGTCACATAAGACCTGCGAAACTTAGAAGTCATATCATAAATCGACATCTGTTTTCTTTCTTTTGATGGGTAATGTTGGTGAATAATGTAAAAACCACCCTATGGAGTGTAGTAGAGACTATGGGTACTTATATATGGGCGCCCTTGCACCCCAGGACAATATTGGGGGGCTCAGGGGTTAATTGCATCACCATTCCCATACGATCGATTGAGTCCTAACCTACTGCCTACCTTCTTCCTGACTGCCTACAAGTCTTACTATTCACTCTGTGACACAATATCTCTGACAGGTATCAATCTGTAACTAGGCATTTTACGATTTACAGCTGCGTGCGATAGAGGGTTTAACTAGTTGACTAGCTGGCTAGCTAGTTTTACAATGTGAGGGACGTAGGAGGCACCTCTGGAGGCGCGGTAATAACACTAACAGATGAATAACGGCTATCTGTTGTGCTAGCCGGCGGGCGAGGAAACGAGATACTAGGTCTTGGGGTCTCGTTCGTCGACTCTGGTACTGTTGCCTCATGTCTCGTGACCGGTACACCCCCCTGGCCCAACAGCTCATCGTCGTAAACATATTCAACATTCCCATCTTCGTCGATCAACAGTTTGACCTCACCGATATCGTCGTATATAATGTCACAGGTCCTCCCGTCAACTCTGTTGCCGTACATATCTTCGAATGTCAAGTTCTCATAGTCCAAGTCATAATCAACGCCCACCTCGACTAGTTCTTCGCGATGGAGATCGACGTGGCATAAGGATCTGACTGTTTCTTGTACATCCGTGCCATTGGCGGGAGATGTTGCTGTTGCTGCGAGGATTTCCTGCATGAGGCCTCGTTTTAAATATGCTGCACTGTTGATGACCATGGGACGCTTCAGAGACGAGCCCTTCGGTGCCGGGTTGACCTTCCAATCTTGTCGAGGCCAATTATACGGCCCTCCAAACATGCTATCAGTACCACACGTGTTAGTATCATCCACCCCATACTTGGCGCAGTGTACTCACGGGTCATCATTTAGTGCTCTGAAGCCATGGTCTGCTACCATTGTGTTCTGTCGTGCGTTGTTGGCGTCTGTGTACGTGTATGATGCAAAACATAGGGAACCCAAGGTCTGTGAATCAAAGCCGTAAGCTGAGATGAAATGCTGCCCGGCTCCGATACCGCGGTTTCCGGACAGAGGTCCGAATTTCCTAGTGCTTGTTAGTTCACGGGTCATATTTTTGGTCCGGGGCCAAAACACTTACCAAGTTGCAGGTGGTGCGTCTTTGCTTTTACAAATTGTCTTGCGGAAGGACGAACACCTCGACCACTGGGCTGATTTCCAAGCATTGAAATCGTTTCCCTGAGCTGAGGTCCGAAGACATTAACATGAAGTTCTTTTCACATCCGAAAATAGTCACCTACCTCCGTTCGCCGGACCATTCACCAAGCGACAGGCTTGTGGATTATGATTTCCAGACTCCTCGAGGTTGCCCATAGGGAACTCGTCCACCTCACACCGTGCGCCACGATCAGCGCGAGAGCCCTGCACCAGCGTCCTATACTGACCGGCACGCTGGTTCGAGTACGAAGCTTGGTTCCTCCCCGGTGCTCGCCCAGCAGGACGAACCCGGAAGACGGTCATTCCGTTCAGCATCTTATCGATGGCCCACCGCTGGTTATCACAGATCTCATCCCATCCCATCCCGTATTTGCAAGTGTAGGTTACAAAGCAGTCACACGAACTCGTCTGGGATACGGACCCGAAATCGAGGACTGGCCACTGGCCGTACGAGGATCTGGCAGAGCCGCCTACTGTTATTGTTGTAGGAACACCAGTGTGGGGTTGGGCCACGGGTGGCTTTGGTTTCTGGGACTACTGTTAACCCGTGATACAAAATCCCGGAAAGAAAATACCAATTTCCCATACCGTAGGTGGCTGTTGAGGGGCAGACGGCTTGCTTGCGAATCCAGCCGCTGTCACCGCGATACCAGCGGCAGCACAGAGAGCTACCTCTGCAGGAATTCCCAGCAGGGAAATGCCGAACGTAAAAGGCGCTGCGGCGATGAGCGCCGAGATGGCTGCGGCACACACGCCGAAAGTGAGACCGCCGGCGACAACCGCAGTACCTTTGCCCCTCTCCTGTAGTTCTCTGGCGCTGATAAGATCCCGCTTCGAGAAGACGCCTTGACCATAGAGAAAGATGTTGCCCGTATTGGTCTTCGGCGATGGGACAAATCTGGGGTATGGTCAGACACGTTTCGGGTGCAAGATGAATAAGACAACCACTCACCCGTCGCAGCAGTAAGCCTGGAAACCACCCATACATGTCAGGTCTGCCAACTGACCGCCTGCGTTCTCCTGGTAGGAGTTACTGTTCTGCGCAACGATAATGGCTTTGGTGTTGTTGCATACAGGCGTACAAGGCAGACCGATGCCGCGGAATCCCTCCCAAGTACATGTGCCCATGGTAGTCCCAGGCGCGCAACACAGGGTTTGAACCTCACCGTTTGAACATACCGAGTTCTGTTGGACGTTGGCAACCTGGCCTTTCGCCTCCGTGGTATCAAAATAACCATTCTCACACTGCTTTCCACACAGGGTCCAATAGCACGAAGATGCGATCTCTTTTTGCAGCACAGCATTGTTCATTTGCTCCTTGTAAGCAGATGCCGCCTTTTTCGTCACACCGTTTGCCTCGCCGACTCCAAGCAAGTCACTCATGCTATCGCCATCCGAGTTGTCGTGATCCAAGGCCCATATCATGGTCCCTCCTAGGCAAAGGCTGTTGGCTGCGTTGATCTTCTGCTGTAGTGTGATGCCGTCGTCATAGCTAACCCACTGGTCGGTATTCCAGCTCAGCCATTTGACGGCTGCCGTAGCGTCGTACCCTTCCACTCCAACTCCACTGTCAAGGATACGTTTTATCTCGGCGTTGGAGAGCGTGCCTGACGATCCAGTGCATTCGCCTGGGGCTGCGCCGGCAGTGAACTGGCAGATACCGTTCGGCGTGTGACATCCCGGGTCGGCGAGCGTGAAAGAGCGCCCATACCATCCTAAACCGAGAACGACCTTGTCCGGCTTGACGCCCGCCCGCCAAAGTAGCGAGAGACCATCTTGGATCTCTGTGAGATTTGTGTGTGGCCGAATCTTTTGGTTTATAAGCATTATTTAACTTCGCGGCTACGCCTTCCATCATAGGACACTTACGTATGGGCCCGTAAATCTATTAGATGAGTCCCTATCACAGTGGTCAACTTAAAAGACTCATTCTTAATAGTTGTGTTCGTTGTCACCTACCAAGTACCGTGAATGTCGTAACTCATAAAGTTGAACCAGTCGACATAATCTTGCAAATTGGCAACATCAAAATGTTGTAGATACCAGAAAGACGAGGGTAGAGTTAGACTTATGCCATACGAGCTACCGAAAGTCTGTCTCATCTCGGCGATGAGCTCCGGAAAGTTGCCGAAATCAACAGCTTTTCCACCCCGATCATCCGAGGCGGGATATCTTTAAGGTTGGTCAGTGAGTCCAAATGTCGTGCTAATTGTTTCTTTACCTACTCCCAATCTAGATCTACTCCATCGAATCCATATGACTGCATGAAATTCTGTAGCGAGTTGATGAATTTTTGGCGTCCTCCGGCGGAGCTCGCCATATCACTGAATGCAGTGCGAGTGTTAGGTCTATTAGTGTCATCGTTGAACGACCACCCTCCGACCGAGATCCAGGTCTGTAGCGACTTCTTCTTAGATTTAAGTCCGGTAAAACTCTTATAGAGAGAAGCTGAATTAGAGTCCATGGGTGAGATTTGGAATGTCTCCGGATCAAAAAAAAGCGAAGGCAAAGTTGAGGTGAGTGATACCCGTCAGATCAATGTCTTCTGGTGCTCGCTTATCACATTTTCGCGTATTTGCCCTATATCACCAGTTAGATACCAGGCCCTCCAGATTATAGAAGGATGCGTCTTACCAACTCTCGTAGTAACCGATCCTTCTGGTGATTGCCGAGTTGCCGGAACAAGACGGCGTCGCGGGAGGGCCGCAACCTCCAAATCCGGTTTGACAACCGTTGCCACAGAATTCGTCCGTACTTCCACCTGGTCCTCATAGTAAGCATTTTGACAAGAGATTCATCACGGTGCTACTCACAGAATCCATACTGCGAACAGCAGACATTGAGCGGACACATCGCGTTCTCTGGCTTGGCATCCTTGCCGCAAGGGGCCTTTGCATCGCAATTCGAGATGCAAACGTCAGGTCCGCAGCTAGACTGAGAAAACGAGCACACGCCAGTATTGCTACAACAAGCTCCATTGCGACAGGGAATTCCCGGAGCGCAGACCCCATCGGGTAAGTCGGCTGACGTCGCTGGTGCCCGTAAGCTCAAGCTCAAGGAGCTCGAATTCGATACTGACAATGCCTGGATTATGCTGTGATTCTGAAACCTAGGCGTGTTCGGGTTCCATGGCTGGTATAATGGTTGAAGGACTTGTGAAGAATTCCTGGGAAGCTGGGGCGTGGTCTTCCAAGTTGAATTTGCCCTCGAAAGGATATTGGGAAAGTTCGATTTAGCTGTGATACCCCCTATAAGAGCAACCACATTTAGAATGGAGAAATGCATGCCTTGGATACGTCAAATTTCGATTTTTCACAGGCAAATAGTGAGTTCGGAGGGGCCTTTCGGCTGTCTACTATCTATCAGATGCTTAAAATAAAAGGATTTTAAGATAGTCACTTTTCTTCAACTGCTCCTATTTCTTTATCCTAGAAACTACACCTTGCGCCATCAAGATCCTTTCAATATTGACAAGATTGGCTCCCTAAAATTTACTAGGGATTTTGCTTGGCGTTGGTAAAATGGCGCACAAATAAAAGTCACATCAGGTCCCATGCTGCGAGGTGCAGCAATAGCGGCATGTGGTGACACCATAACTACCCCTAGACAATAGATAGGGCTCTTGTCAGCCTACATTTCAGAGTGAGAGAAATTAAAAAGGCATGTCTCAAGCTGAATTATGCGCTGAGATGGAATCCAATAGTAGGATTCCTACCGTGCATCTACCCCTAAGCTCTTATGATGAAGGAGTGACCTAGTATGCTTCTAGACCGGCCTTGTCACGATCCGAATCTCACTGCATCAATAGAACAGATCACAATAATTCCTTTGGGCTTTGGATCGTAGGATTCTATACTTCGCTGACGGCGGCATTTAATAATGCAATAAACATGGGGTGATATGAGACAAAATTGCCAAGAAGTCGTGGCTTACGTTCATAACTCCGCACAGATAGACAGCTCACAACTCAGGCCGGATAACTGATCTAGTATTACGGCAGTGACATGGTATTCTATATCTCTTGAAGTTGAATTACGTTGCCCATCGATTGAATTCCTGCACATCTATCCAATCCGTCAGTTACCAAGATCTAGGCTTTTGTCATCCACAAAAGGTTCAATATGGATGGTACACTAGGTGCACTAATAGGAGTGTTTTTTNCTGCCTTTTGTCGCCGCAGAATTTCAACTATATCGCTTCTATGACCGGCCTACTATTGTAGAGGCATGGAATATTACTGACGCCTGCATCACAGCACTGTGGGTTACTCTTCTAAGTGCCTTTTAGAATATCACGAATCTAATACGACTAGGAATACGACTGTAGCGTGTGATGAGGCCGTGTCCTCTTTAGCTGGACAAGGAGTCGACTACAACTGTGAGTGGCAATATATTACTCTCGCGGCTGGAGCCTACTAACAAGCTAATTACCCTTAAAAGATTGGTACATAGAGAATTTGACGACTCTTTGTGATCCCGTCTGTCAAGACTCGATGAAAAGCTGGGGATCATTGGTCGAAACCGCCTGCGGCGCGGAGACTATTTATCAGAGTGGCGTTGAAGTGCAAGCCAAAGCATTGTCGCTTTCATTTACATATAATAGCGACATCGCCTGTGTAAGAGATAGGTAAAGGTGGCCCTTAGCGACTTTTCTGATATATATTGAGAAAGGGGGATAGTACAGGAAAACGCTGACTTTATCGATACTTCGCTAGCGATAATCGGTGGTGCTTCTTGGAGTCCCAGGAATGGCAAGGGAGCGATTACATACGATGGGACCCGGGAATGTGTTTCGCCTACGAGGAAGTACCAGCCCAATGCAGTGACCCGGGGTTCGATTTGGACGAGATCAACAGCGATATGTCTGGCTTGACTAACCTTTATGACTCGAGTCTATATTGCAGCGAATGTTTCCTAGAGTTGTTTAGGATGAGGATGCTGGATCCGTGGCTTACAAATAGTAACTTTACGCAGTATATGTTAGACGAGTTCTCCGCAATTCAAAGGTATGTGAATTCTCAAATAGTGTCTAAGTCACATTTCTTGAGAGGCTGTATTCAAATCTGGTACACGCACACCTATTTGCTAAAAAGACTTTACGAGTTTTGCCAACCCTCTCTACCGTTATGAGATGTGCACTGACCGAGGATACAAGCGCTTGTTCAACGACATTGCCGTATACCACCTCTTCTGCGACCCTGTATATTGGAACGCCAACAACAAGCTCGAGCACAACGGCTGTGTCGACAACTTCAGGAGCAGTTACAGCGACTCCAACATGCCTCGGTCAGCTCATCCGGCCGCAGAGTAATTATTTGACATGCAATGACCTCTGTGACGAGTAAGTCGTTCTTTGACTCAGCAGGGAATATCTCATGACTGTTTAATTAATTGGTCAATAGCTACCAAGTGTCAACAGGAGATGCTAGAGTCGCGACCCGTGACTATAGCTGTCAATTCAACACGACCATATGCCTGCCCCTACCCTGCGAGCTTGACACCGTATGGGACTCACCCAGCTGGTTTGTCCCAACCCTTATTCCATTTCTCTCGGAAACTGCTGATATTGGAAAAGCGCGACCTTAGCAGAGAGATACTCGAACTCTACCAACAGACTCACAGAATTACAGTTCCTTGCCTGGAACCCCAACATCCAGGGAAGTTGTGACGGCATAGCCATCGGCCAGCGCGTTTGTAAAGGTGCTCCTGGGGGTACTTTTCCTTCCCCAGTAGCGACTATCACAGCCCCTGCAGCCACAGGAACTGGAGTTTATTATTCGACGGCAACCCCTGCCCACCCTACGCAATCGGGCAGCATCCCGGATTGCGGACGATACTATCTTGTGGCTTCGGGAGACGACTGCTATACCGTGGATATACAATTCTCCATCACATTCGACCAGCTGCGCGAGTATAACACGTATCTAGACGAACAGTGTTCGAATCTGTGGTTAGACTACGACGTCTGTGTCGCCAGGGTCACTCAACCCAAAACGTCAACGGATGGCACCTGTGGTGTTGGTGTCACCTGTGTGGGAAGCGGTTTCGGGGAGTGAGTTTCGCCGTTCCTTAGTTCTGTTCTAGTGCCTGGCACCATGAGACCTCGGGTAACACTAACAAATTCGGTACCAGCTGTTGTTCACCGTATGGAAACTGTGGAAACGGGCCAGAATATTGTGGTACTGGCGGTAATGGCACGGCGACAACCGATGGTACTTGCGGCCCGGATCACGGCGGGACCACGTGTACCAACCCACTTTTTGGCGATTGCTGTAGCAGTATGTGAATAAAATACCCCTTAGAGCCCATGGGAGTTGCGATTAATGTCTACTAATCGTGTATTAGTTTATGGATTCTGTGGTACTGGTTCGGACTTTTGCGGCGCTGGGAACTGCTACTCGGGAAATTGCGAGACGGACAACGGCGGCCCATCAGTTAACGGGGAGTGCGGGCCCAATTTCGCGGGCAATAAGACTTGCACTGGCACGCAATTTGGAAACTGTTGTTCGACATCTGGGTTTTGTGGTTCAACGGCAGACTATTGCTCGGGATCTAATTGCTATAGTGGTCTCTGCACACCTTGAAAGTGCATATTTCCATGTAGTATTCTCAGTTAAGAGGTAATTAAGGTATCGTTTCATGTTCGGATACAACTACTTCAGTACTCAGCGGGCTGAAGAGCACGGGTGCTCCGCCGCACAATATAAAAAGGAGATCTTTCCCACCTTACCTTTACCCATGAAGCAGTTGAGCCCGAGAGTATTAGTTATATAAATATATGTCTTGTTTCTCTAATAAGTGGATTTTCTATTCGGAACTACAAGCATGCTCCCATCAATTCCATTGTCAATAATAATTGAAATAAGTAACCCGTTTTTTGTCGTTTACTTTTATTATTGCGCCCTTGTTCTGAGACTGTTACACAGTCCAATATTGGGGTAGCTCTGCAGCTAAATGGTGGGGTATGAGTGGCCCAGGCTCAGAGTCTCAGACATCGGCATTTTACTCACCGTCAGCTCTATTTCCTCAAGTTATGTCGCCAGCCCACTACCTCAGACTGGTGTCGCTTCTAGTTCTTGTCATAGCCATTATTGTGTCGGTGATAATTCACCAGCACACTTCTGAAGCAGACCAAGCAGCTACTCGTAACATTCATCTGCACGAGATGGACGACGGTGGGCACCTCGTGACCTTGGCCAATCCCGCCCGTGAAGACGGGACTCTGGACCACGAAAGATGCGCTAAACTGCACAACCGTCTGGTTGAGCACGCCTGGGTTGTTGACGGAAGAGTGCTTGATGATCTTGAGCGACGATCGTTCTTCGAACACTATGGCGACGAGGCAAACGACATCGTGGATCGCCTAGACCCCTCAGTAGTAGCCTTCCTCAAATCAATAATCGTCCCGGAAGATCCGCCCCCATTTTTCTTCTGGGTCGAGGGCATCGCGCCGCCGGCCGAGATATTCTCTGCCCAGGAGATGTTTCAAGACGATGAAGAAGCGGAGCCTGGGAGATTTCTCACTCTATATACTACTAACCTCGGGTTAGGAGAGCACTCCCTGGGCTTGATATACGATCAGAAACTCCACAGAGCCACGATGGCGCTCGGGGTCGAAGACGTCGACTTCGTCAAACCAGTCGAAGAGCATGACGAACTATGGCATCCGCTCGAGGCTGTGCTTAGTAACTGGATCTACATGGTACAGATCAAGAAGATAATCGCTTCTCAAGAAGAANGCCCCGAACGAGAAGTTCGGACCTTGGACCTGGCATCCATATAGCGAGCCACAAGTAGCCAGCACGGTTGCCGCCTTCGAACGACTCGTGACCACTATCGAGGGACGCATGCCAGTCGAGAGCTATCTACGCCCTGCCGAAGGTCCCCTGCTCAGTAACGAGCAACTAGATGCAGCATCTGTCCCGGGCGATTGCTTCATTCGCTCTTTCGCCACAAGAGCCCGAAAACCTCGCTTTAGAATGATCGCGCCGGGGTTAGAAGTCCCTCACGACTCCACCACTTTTGTCAACAATCAGAAATTCACGGTCATGGATGTCAGCTCGGAGTATGGTATCATTATCCCTCCGGTGCTTCTCTTTGCGTCGTCAGAACACGCCACAGTGAACCTCGCTGCCCCCAGTCAATACGTATCATTCAACCCGTTCTTACGCGAGTTCCAAGATATGCAAGGTAACGGTCCTGCCATCGCGGGTCTGTATTCCGAGTCTGTCGAGAGGTTCTCCGTCGATAATGCAGAAGAAGGCTTCCGTCTGCTGCTTCCATTCCGTTTCCGTGGGAGCGACTCAGAAGAAGGCCCTGCGGCTAAGAAAAGCGACGGAAGTGTTGTGACTGAGGGAAGTGTCGCCGAATTGTTCCAACATGGTTTCAAGCCGTTTGGGGGTGAGTGGTGGCGGGCGCAGAGGCTAGAGAGCTTGTTCGACCATTGGAGATGGTTAATTGAAAAAGGTATCTGGACTGTTGGCGACGGGGGTGTGCAGGGTGACATACACCTGTTTAGGGATACTGACACGCGTTCTTCGGAGTATCGCATAAAACCAAGCTGGTAATCTACGGGAAAGTGCTTCAACAATGGGTGCCGCAGTCGATCTAAGGAAGACTAACAGCTGATGTTGGGTTTGGTGATGCGTTAAGAAGAGTATTGTCAGAAATAAACAATGAGATTGGATGAGTGTATATTCTGTTATTCCTATTTGAGCGTGTCTTCCTCCATCTTTGAGGCGTCTACTAATAAACAACGCGGTCGATTACTAGGAGCTGAGCAGACTCTGCTTAACCCCTTGTTTCCCCATATATGGGGTTTGACCACCCCGCCACTATGTTGTATTCTAACGATTATCCTTATATCTGACACACCGCTTAAGGAATCTTCCTCTTACGACTCTTTCATACACTCGAGAAAAACTCATTCTGTTGGATCTTGAATTTCTAATTTATTATTTAGATGTGATTGCTACTAATGAAACTATTCCCGAGGAAAAATCGTCGGACAACGTAGTTACGTAATCTACAATACTATGTAATCAACAATCTTCTTAACTGGCTAGTAGAGATAATATATTTACGGTTTAGGGAGATACTGTTTTGTTTCAGTAAGTCTAAATATATATTCGAATCTTACTACTATCGCAGACCTGTATATTGATGGTATGTCGAATGCTTAATTGGGGCCATTCACCATGCATATTAGGGCGTGATTAGCTTCAGATACACATTAAGAGCAGGTTTGTCCCAGACCGTATACGCCTTCTGTCCAACCAACCAGTCTCGGCTGTCATCAGCCAGGGTCAAATCGAAGTTAAAAATAAGTTTGGCGAGAATCAAACGCATTTCGGCATAAGCAAGGCTGTATGATTGACGCGTATTAGGTTAGTAATGATCGTACAATTCCATAATTCTAAACTGTACCGGGTCACGGGGGATTGGCGCAGGTTAAGTAAAAATACCATTTTCCGTGATACGGGTTAAAATAGATTTCGGCACTACCGGCAAAGCCTATATCTCAATAATACGAGCTTAAAAAGGGGTACGAAGGTGTATAGTATTGGAGGATCGGTACAATATAGAGGCACAACAGTAATAAGAAAGAAATAAACGGGAAAGGACTGAATATTTAAAAGTAAGGGGCAAGGTGATACTCACTTTCGACCGATACAATTGCGAGGTCCGAGGCTAAAAGGCTGCATGGCATCTAGCGGAGTGAGGAGTTAGCATCGATTGTCCTAAAAACAGACTTTAGATAGTTTATGAGATTCATATGCAAGCACACATATACACAGGCCTGCTAGAAAGGTGGTCCATCATCCGAGATATACTAAGGGGCACTGAGGAACTCCGCTACATACCAAGCTGGTCACCCTTGTATTTAGCATCGTTCATCCAACGTTCGGGTGCGAACTTTTCAGGGTCTTTCCAGTAATGCTCATCGTGGTTGGCGGCATACTGGAAAACGGAAACGACGGTCTAATAACACTAGGTTAGTTACGCGATTCTTTTACAGTGTTACCATATTAGAGTAGTCTCGTAGTTTAGTGGGAGACGCTCGCTAGGCAGTATTTACTCACGCCTCGGGGAACGAATTTGCCGGCGATGATTGCGTCCTTGTGGGTTTGCCGAGGCGCACCAGTCACAAATGGTGGGTAGCAACGTAATGTTTCATTTAAACAGGCCAGCATCTAAAACAAGAAGAGCGTTAGCCATGTTTTCATGTTAGATCTAATTATTAGGCATGAGGGGAATTGTCGATACAGACCGTTCAAGTATCACCCGCACCCGAAATTATTAAAATTCAACAGCACACAATATGGCCTACTTACGAAGGATAAATTGGCAACGCTGGTTAAAGTGATTTCCTCGTCACTTTGAAAAGCAGATCTAACCTCGTCTCGGACCCTTTTTAATAGTTCGGTGTGGGTTGTGAGGTAATAAGTTACTCCCGATAGCAAGGTTGCCGTTGTCTCAGAGCCGGCAAGGATGAGCGTTGAAGCGTTTAAAGCTAAACGTTCTATGTCTAAGTTTAGTTCTTCCTTGTTGCGGATCAGACCCTCCAGGAAATCAGGTCGCTCTCCGCCTTTCATACGTTGGACGACCTTTTCTTTCACAATACGATGGTGGCGGCCGGAAGCGAACCAGCTACTCGCAGTTTTGTGAAGCCATGATATAGGTCTTTGGAACCCAAGCGACATTATGCCCCTCATCTTACCTCGTTGGCGGATTGACGTGTTGATCAGCTTTACCCATGGGTGGTAGCTGCTGTTTTGCAAACAACCAAAGCCACCTTCAACGCCGAAGCTCAGGTCACCGATTAAGTCAAACGTCGTAAAAGTAAACCAGTCGCTCATGTTTTGAGAACTTTCTTTCTAGAACTAGTGATTAGTTCTTATCATTAATAGTAATGACATGAAGTGTCTTCTTCAACAATAAAGCAGATACTCAAGGTTACTCATCACCCCGAAAATGAATTCATAGTAGGCAACACACCACCCCCCCGTAGACTAACCTGCACCGCTTCCTTTAAGCGTAATATCAATAAATTGACGTATGAGCCGATGATCGGTCCTTGTTCACGTATTGCGCGATCGCTAAAGCCAACAGCGAGTTGGCGACGAAGTTGCCCATGCTCAAACGCATCTGCATTAGTGATGGACGTTGGAACATGCTTAAATATTCTATAATGTGCGTGATATTTTGGAAATTCTTCTTGGCCGGCCTTGTGGCCGTATATATCGCGCCAGCCTTCCGGGCTGCTGAAGACGAGCTCATTAGGGGCGACTCGAACGACCGGACCGTAACGACGGTGAAGATCTGATACGTGGAAAGGTAGGCGGCCGCGAGTTTGGTGTAAGGCCCGCGGTATGATTGTCATGCGATGAGTGAGGGGACCGGGGTATTTTCGAAGCGGGTGTAGGAAGACATTGTATAATGCACGCCCTAGTATGCTAATAACAACTCCCTTTGAGTATAGTCCTTGTTAGCACGTGTCGCCGACACAGCGCGCCGGTTGATAGTCACTATTGTTGAGGGCAAGACAAGTGAAAGGATAAGTTCAACTCACAATTCCTAAACTAACAGCTGCTACACTTATTATATCCATGTTGTTTGGGTGGGCGGAACTAATGGTTGTTAATTTATTGGAATTACCCACCGAACAGTCACTCTTTATTATACGAGGGATTACCGAGCGATGAAAGACGTGTTTAGTCGAATCCCAACAAGAATAACTGATTAGAAAGCTTCCGGGGATGCCGGAGGCTCTAATGATACGCTGTACATCCTGTTTCTTAAGTGTGTATAGTTGAGAAAGTTCGAGGGAAGGAAGACCCGAGGCAGGGTCGCGCGCTATGTAATACTAAGTTACTAGTAGTAAAATCGTGTGGGGTGTTCGGCTATCGCATCGAGGTCTGTTAATCCTGGTACCCTGGAGCCAAGGCGGCAGCTAAGCCGATAACGCAGCTCAAGCCACTGCTCACTAAGGTTGTCCCAATCGTATTAGACGTATCAGACTGCACTACCGCCACGGAGGAGTAGATCTCTGCAGATCTTACAGCCCATTGACATGGTTCTGGTAGTACCTCCACAATCTTTGTCCCAGTAATCTCCACCGCATTCTCTAGCTTATCTATTTCTACGTGCTTGTAACAAGGGCTCATGAGAGGGCTTAGAATAGGTAGTCAAATCGTAACAGAATTTTGCTGGAATAGTCCTGGAATTCCCGGTTTATATATACACAAGGGAGTCGGCGATCGGCGACGGTAGTTGCCGATCTGACGATAAGAATTGCCGACTATTCTGGACACCCCTGCATACACTCATCCAGCTGTGTCTCGGATCGAGGTAAGGGGTGTCGGATCAAGGTGAGTATACATGGGCCAGAGACCATGGCGGCTAAGTGTCTATCCACGTGGCAGCGCTTCGGCGTCGATTCGATATTCTCTGGGGCGTATTCTTGGCCAGACGTGCTAGAGTAGTCTCCTCCACAGGGGGCTCTGGAAGCATTTGTTCTCTTGCGTAATTCTTGAGATACGGAACTGAGACCGGAATGAACGCCTCAACGTCATTGGACACATCTTCGATCATCCGGACTTTGATACGGCCGAAGCGCATGATTAGGGCGATAAGCTCTACAGTAAAGCGCTGGTAGTTATTACTGATAGGATCCTGGGTTGCGGATATATTGTACATAGTTGCGGCACCCGACTCTTGGGTCGCCAGATCAATGAATGTCGTCATGCCAGCTGGATACAAGATGTATTCCTCGCCTATCGGCAGCTTCGTATTCTCAAAAAGGTTCGGCGTATTGAAGAACCCATCTGACCGTAAATGGTATAATGCCTCCCACAGCAACAGCCCAGTGATCTAAGGATGTCGCACCTCACGTTCGTATTCGCCTAAGATCTTCTTGATGTCTTGCTCTATGTCAGTGAGTTGCTTGGCAATCCCATCACCGCGCATAACGCGATGTGCAATAAAGACATCGCGAGTCTCGGAGTTGAGACCTGCGGGCGGCTTAGACGGGATGCTCAAATGAGAATAAATGACTTATAGGCACCTATATCTTGGTCTCACAGAAGTCCCTGCACATTTAATACAAAGGCGCTTATTGACTAATCACGGCGGTACGGTCGTCTTATAGAACTTGCCTCCTCTAATCCTCGTTTCGCCAACGGCTTATCGAATAAGGTAGCAGTATATACCTAAGTAGGAGAATCCTTCCACTTCTAGGGAAGAGGTTCAGGAACTAATAATATTAAGGCCTTACCCTATAATTCTGCCCAGGAGTGTCCTACATGTGACCTACCTTCACTCTAGAGACCAACCACCCTGACACGCACCTTGTTTTATTTGTCGAAAGTATAAGGGTCAAGGAGTCACTGTCATGTTAATCTACGAATAGGGGCAAATGGTGTATATATAAGAGGTCTTCCCACCTACTCATCAGTTAGTTACCAAGTCAATCAACGGAACTGAACCACTCATATACCTACTACTTCAACATTATTATTATTTGTTTTTCCGAGTTGGATCGCCTGGGGTCCCTCCTGGTTAGATTCTCCTAGACCCCTGATTTTGGGGTTCAAGTACTGAATCCCAATGCCTCGTTTCTTTATGGAAATGCTTAGACGTGAGGCATCTCTTATCTTTACATTATTAGGCATGGCTTTTTGGATGATGGAAATATCCCGTATTCACTGTCCTTCTTCTTGAGGCTGCCATCCTACCGACATATCCCAGGAGCCAAGAGCGTAGTTAGCCGTCAAGATCCTTGCCAAGGTATCACAACATATAATCCACTCACACTACGGAAAGACCCGATCTGAGGGTGGGAAATCGACAACGCCTCCCTAGGACTGAGGAACGAATAGGGTCTCTCTTCTCGACTGCCAGGACCCGTGGCTAGACAGTCGGAAGTACCCATAGATTACGTATGAGTCTCATTTTGCGGGACTGCACGCGTACGGAGAAGGGGCAGAGCAACTACTTGGCAAACTCTCTATTTGTTTTAGTTTCTTTTTTTTTTAAGCCTAGGCCTTTAGGCCTCCTATATTGCCCTCACGGAATGGCATTTCTTATTTTCACTCTTCCTCGACATGCTTACCCTGGGGTAGCCGGTACAGCCCCCCCNAAGATATCCACTAAGGCTAAACGACCCTCGAACGCATTCCTCCAGTCAACCATGAACCAATAGTTAGATGGAAATTAGGGTACACACAAACCCCAGACACCTCATATTATATTGACAGATAACCCCGTTGCTTTGTTGCTTTGGGCCAACAACCAGAAACAAATAAGACAGTCGCGAAGTTAGCAATGCCAGAATTCCTCCAAACTCTCAGTGCGCCGACCACACCTGTATTCTAATAGATGTTTATAAGTTCCGCGTAGTTATCCAAATAATGATTAATATCGTGCCTCTCTAGTCTACTCCAGGAACAAAAATAACCCCGCAATGGTGTATATCTCCATCCACAACAAGATATTACTTTACAAGCGTGCCTAGTGCCACGCACTATCACATAGGTAATGTGCTCAGCTCTCCTTGTATGCCTCAGGGAATTTGCGGTTGTATTCCAAATCACAATCTCCTCTTACTAGATTCGCCACCAGACAAATTAAAAAAAATTTAAAGTTCTATCTACTTGAGGGATACTCTTGTACGAAATGTCTCTTTTTCTACTCTAATTATTATTAGTTAAAACTGCGGCCGTANTCCGGCTTCTATACCCCCCCCCCCCCCCCCCCCNTTGGAACCATGAAGCCTCCTAGGTTAGTCGTGCGTCCCTAGCCTACCTCCGCCCATGGTGACACTATCGGGCCAGCCCTCCGCCGAACTCAGGGGGTTTCATTGCACGTTAGGGCTGTATATACTTACTATTAACACAATATAGCTGATCCGGCCTCCATGTTGAAGTGGATACGCCTCTACCGTTTGGGCTGCGAAAATCGGGCCCATGGTACAGCGTAGTCATTCAAGTCGTCCGTTAAACATCGAGGGTCAAGTTTTCGATACTATGGGTCTATACCCGGTGCCGTTTAGCTACTGCCCGATCTACCGCGGGACGGGATAATAAACTTAGAAAATACTTTATGCTCCTCGTGCTGCGGCTTAATTTTTACCTCGGAGTAGAGTTTCGCTAAGCTGTATATCCTCCCGTTACACTCATTCTACGGGGTTAGCGATTGGTTGGCCTGTACAGAGTCCCGGTGGTATAGAGTAAGTACATTAAGCCCTTACCTTCTACCTACCTTCCTATTCACTCTGTAACCAAAATTGCCGACATATTCCTAACCGCCTGACGCAACCACGGCAGATATGCCGCGCGACTGCCAGCTGCCATGCAACACCTGCTCAAGACGGGGCATCAATTTCTCCTGTAGATGAGCTAAAAGCGAATACCCGATAGCTCTTTGGCTTTATATTTCAGAGTCTTAGACGATGAAATCCCGGGGCTCTGGTCACAGCAGCCTTTATTACTGGTCAGAGCCGACTCTAGTGCCTTGGGGGATATCTAACACGTGCTTATAACAGCATGGCAAGCGACGGAGAGTCCAGATAGACTAGCGGTGACACATTTCATACGTAGGCGGGCCCTTATGCTACTCCAGAATATCGCGGACGTTCTAGAAGTTCACTTCAAGCTAATTCCTACTTGTCGGACTATACATACAGTAGTACAAGCTTTCGTGCGCCCTACTAAGCGTGGTACCCTCTTCTACACTGACGAAACATACCTCATCTTCGGTGTAATAGGGAAGCTACGATGGTCGCTATGTAAACAGATGATATCCATGGAGTATGCGACTATTCTCTCCCTATCAAGCCAGCGGCCAAAGGTGACCCAGCGCAACAGCCACGTCGGTCTCGGTGGGTATGGTAAGGAGGAAATCGATCCGGGCTGTATGTAATGAAATCGACACCGAAATGCCGTCAATTATTAACCCTACTACGTTGCTTAGTCATGCCACCTCGGAGTTGTTACTAGTATAACGGACGTACCTGCCTGAGATTGAGGGTGACGCGATTTCGGGCGAAGCTTTCTTCGATACGCCGCTCAATTTCTTCATCATCTTACCTCACTAGCTAATGTGATTAGCAATACAAATCAGTCTGCAGATGTCATGCATAATCAATTCTTAGAAGCATTGGCTATGCAGCGGCGTGGCGTGCGTAGACTTATCCATTCGGGCACAATCAGTTCCACTTAAGATCTTGGCTACTTCGATCACGCCAACCGCCTGGATAAGGGCGCGCGCATTGGCTATCGCAACATCTCCAATCTCAACAACACCCCCAACATTTCTAGGTATGTGCAAAAGTGTGGAATCTTTCAGTTTAATTTTTTTTATACATATGGCTATTCCTTTTCCCTGGTCTATCCTTCCCCGGACCGCGCCGCTTATCCTTTATGTACGCTTGCGCGTATAAGGTCTTTTGCTCCCGGGTAGGACTAGAGAGAAAGGGGAGGGTTCGTATGTCCCTTAGAGGCTAATTCTACTAGTCCTAATTGGGATATAAAATTACTGACTTTGGGTTTACTCTATGATTAAAGATCGCCTTCTCAAAATCGCATCGCTCGTATTAGAGCACATACAGCTACTCGTTTTGGGGAGAGACGTTCTTCGCTTGTAGCATTTTAGAGCCTAGCATTTGATGCGGAATGAATCAATCCGACAATGAATAGCTCCCTGGGCTTCCCTCTGTATGTATACCCCGGTCCCGCATCTTAGCCTATATCCCGACCAGTTAAATGGTGTTTGTGAGAACCGCTCCAAGGTTTAACCATTGAATAGCGTATACTGCCAAGATATATATATATATATGCAGGTCCGAATGAATTGCATACGATATAGGCGCTATTGATTTCAGCTTTGGTATGCGTATCCTTAAACAGCTTATCCTGGTATCGGTTATTGTTTTAATTCGCCGTTGAACGTAGCTCCTGTGGCCAGAACCTAGACGTAACGGCTCGTTACTAATAGTATTGGAAATATCAAAATACTTTGGGTAGGCTTCCTGGCTTGTTACATCGGAGATGGCTGCCACGACTCTGTGGTATATGGTGTGTCTTGCAACGTTAGCAAGACCGACGCAACAAACTCCAACTGCTGTCATCTTATAATACGTGGTGTATAACGAGTATTTATGCTTAGATTTAATTACTTCTCAGGGCAGTTTCCTGACGTTCACCCTTAGGCCCTCCTGAGAACTTTTTCCCTGAACACATCCTCCACGCCCCTTAACCCCGCACTATCTCCGAAGACATGCGCTTCTCCATATGCACTGTCGCCCTCGGCGCTTTCCCATTGGCCTTAGGCTATGACTATGGATATTGGAATGTGTCAGTCGTTCAAGGTTGGCCGGCTTCGGGCTATCGCTATTGGAACCTCGACGCTGAGTACTCGGGCACGCCCGGGGTCATCCACCAAAGCACATGGCTCTACAGCCCTGTAAACGGATCTACTATAACCTATCACAACGACACGGACTTCGGCGCTTCATATAGCGACGGTAGCGGTTAGTTCCCATTCAATCTACCGGTGGTACGTTGTTGCTGATACACAGCACTTTCTAGTGGGCCTCACACAGAGTGGCTTCTTGCCAGATAACATAGTCGTTACTTTAGTAGGGAGCGGAAAACTCGATTGCAAAATCAACCCCGCTAGTGGGCGCTCCTGCTCTGGCTCAACGATTGTCAATGCGACGTGTGTTGGTGAACGATGTTTGTAGTGGGCGACAAATGATGGAAACCATGTCAGCTCATTCGTCGACGTTGAACCCACAATTGCAAGGTCGCATGTAAAGCTCTTGTTGAAGGTGGCGGATTGGCATCTGTGATTCAGGGTTATAAGCGGTGAAGATATTAGAGCGTGAGGGAGAATGAACACGTAGACATTCGCGGTTAATACTTCCATTTGCCTCCCTCTGTAATATTTTCGGAATAGCATATCTCATCGCTCGTTACCGATGCCTCTAATTTCTGATTGAACGCCACCATCCCGTCTTCGAACCCATGGAGTGAGTTGAGTAGCCAAGTCCCTTAACACCAACTTGCTGTCAACCAGCCGGCGTGATGCGTTCTCCCTTCTCTTGTAGATGTTGAAGTAGTGATGAATGGTTCAGTTAGCTGATTGACTAACTAACTGGCTATTAGGTAGCTGGGAAGACCTCTATATATACATGATTTGGTGACCGTTACCCCTATTCTTAGATTAACATGACAATGACTCCTTGACCCCTTATACTTTCGACTGTGGGAATGATTGAAGTTGTCACCAGCTTCTACTCGAAAATATCCTAGTAGAGGTACCCCGTATCACGTTTCACAGGCACGATCACCGTAGGAACGGTTCGGTCGGGGTCCTTGCGACATCGTGCTATAGCTTGTTGAGACGGCATCTTATGAAGGATTCAATCAAATGTGAAGAGTTGAAATTCGAAAATCCATGTATTCCATATTTATGTTTTCTCCTTTTTTCGACCCCGAGTCACCTTTTCCCTTGGGTCCTGGCTTCGACTCGAATGAGCTATTACTATCGCCCACTATATCGATCAAGTTGTCGCCTTGTTTATGTTGGCTAGTACGTCTGCCACACTAGGGTCTACAATTGGGTTATAAAGAAAACTCTGAGGTAGGTTCAGTTAAGAGTAACGTTAATAATTGGTACGCATATTAGAAAGTATAATTACTTTTATTATTTTTAATATAATAAATAAAATGTATTTCTCCAGTTTATATAGCTTATAAAAATTTTATGTCTTTTATTAAGAAAATAGTTTCTGAATGTTTGGTTCCTTACATTTAGAGGCATATGATAATAGGTCTTGACCCGAGTTATCCAAACGACCTTTCCAGGATGCACCCTTCTCTAGGAAGAACCGCACATGAGACTCCTGTTCTTGCTTTACAGCCCAGAATAAGGGCGTCCATCCTGAGTAATCTTCAGACTCTATATTAGCACCCTTGCTAATAAGCATTTGTGCTGTCTCCACTTGCCGGGCTTCTACAGCCCAAGAGAGGGGCGTTCGGCCGGAGCAGTCTCTCGATTCTAGTTCCGCTCCATGGTCAAGCAATAACTTCACTATTGCCTCCCATCTACTCTGGGCGGCAGCATGAGAAAGTGGTGTTCGGCCTAATTTATCCCTTGAATCTAGCTTGGCATTCCTGGCAAGTAGCATCTTGATGACAGTGGCGTGTCCGCCTTCTGCAGCCCAGGAAAGTAGTGTACGGTTGTCATTATCCTCGCACTCTATATCGGCTGCTTCCTCTAATAGCACCATAAGCATACTTTCTTTTCCATTCTGTGCCGCATATGACACTGGCATTCGGCCCATATTGTCTCGCAAATTTGGGTCAGCACTTCGATTAAGTAGTAACTTAACCACGTCCTCTAATTTGCTCTCTGGTGGGGCCCAGTCAATTGAATCTCTAATCTGGGGAAATACGACCTGTTGGTGTGTCATCGCTTTGATTATCCAAGGATTCCCGGCGGCGTGTGATAATGGTGTTCGACCAAAATCATCTCTGAAATCCAGCTTGACACCTTTGTCCAGGAGCAGTTCTGCCACCGCGCAATGTCCACCTTCGGTTGCTGTCATCAGCGGAGTTAGAAACGGGTGCTCGCCATCTACTTGGGCTCCATGGTCTAGCAGTAGTCGAACCACTTCGCCATGGCCGTTGGATGCAGCTAGGAAAAGCGCTGTTATATCGGAATCGTCCTTAGATTCTACCTCGACGCCCTTATTAATTAGCAGTTCGACTACCGAGAAATGTCCACCCTCTGCAGCAAATAAATACGGTGTTTTGCCCGAGTCGTTACTTTTAGAGTTTAATATCGCATCTTCTTCAAGTAGTAGTACCACAGCTCCCAGCTGGCCGTTTCCTGCGGCCCAGGACAGAGGAGTTCGGGCCGTAATATCACGGAACTCGGGGTTGGCACCCTTTTCAAGAAGCAATCTCATCACAGTTTCGTGACCGTTCCCAGCTGCCCATGAAAAAGGTGTCCTGTTTGAGTCGTCACAAGATTCTAGTTTAGCGCCTCTTCTAAGCAACGTTTTTACCACGGCTTCCTGTCCACTTCCCGTCGCGTAGGATAAAGGCGTTCGGTTTGGCATATCATGTGACTCTAATTGAGCCCCCGAGTCGAGCAGCATGTTAACAACTTTATCTTGTCCACTGCCTGCAGCTACCGATAATGGTGTAGTGTGATCATATGCCAAGCAATCAATCTCGGCACCATAGTCTAGTAATATCCTGGCTATGTTTTCATTTCCATGTAAGGCCGCATGATGGAGTGGTGTGTTGCCTAAGTCATCGTGGTGCTCAATGTTTGCGCCAAATTCTGCAAGCAACGCAACCATGGGCTCCTGTCCATTGTTGACGGCCCATATTAAAGGCGTCCAATAGGAATTATCAAGGCACTCGAGCTCGTGACCGTTCCGTAAAAGCAGGTCAACCACTGCTTGCTGTCCACTCCCTGCCGCCCATGATAATAGACTCCGACCTGAATCATCCTGTGCCTCTCTTTGTCTGAGGAAATCCATTCGAGCATTGAGCTGCCGGTCATTTCCATTGCTATGTTGCTGCGCAATGTATTTGAGAAGTAATTTTACCACTTCCACTTGCCCATGCTCTGCCGCGAACGATACTGGAGTCCGACCTGATTTATCTTTAGAAGCCAAATATGTGACATCTTCTGCAAGGAGAAGGTTAATAATAGGAAGAGCTCCGTTCTGCGCGGCGTAAGATAATGGCGTGCGGCCTAGCTGATCAGGAATGTTCTGCTCAACGCCTTCATCATAAAGTAGCTTCACAGTATCATAATCTCCGCTCTGTACAGCGCTAAGCAACAGATTTTGAGTTGAACAGTGCTTCAACTCAAGCCTAGCACCTCTTGAGAGCAGTAACCGCACCAGTGACGCATGCTTATGTTCGGCGGCCCATGATAGTGGTGCCCAACCTGAATGATCTTGCAACTCAAGTCTAGCGCCATAATTCAGGAGTAAATCGGCCACTCGAACAATACCACTGCTTGCTGCCCACGACAGTGGTGTCCGACCTGATTGATCTGTGCAATCTAGCTTAGCACCACTTTCAAGCAGAAGCCTTGCCGTCTTTTCTGAATTCTGCGCAGCCCATGACAGTGGCGTGCGGCTTGATAGATCCTTTGACTCAAGTAAAGCACCCCTCTTGAGTAGAAATTCCACTGTATCCCTCCATCGCTCGGCCGCCCATGATAGGGGAGTTCGACCTGATCGATCTTTCGATTCAAGCTGGGCGCCCTTCTCTAGCATTAAGGCTACCACTTGATTGTGCCCGTTGCCGGCGGCCCAGGATAGTGGAGTCCGACCTGATTCATCCATAGATTCTAAGTTACTGCCTGCCTGGAGAAGAATATCTGCTGCTCCCGTTTCCCCATTACGAGCAGCCCATGATAGAGGCGTGTGGCCAACGACGTCCTGCGTATCAATTTTGACGCCATTTTGGAGTAGCTGTTTGATCGACTTCTCTTGGCCATTCCCTGAAGCCCATGAAAGTGGCGTGCGGCCGGACCCATCCCCCGAGTGTTTGGCACCTCGTTGGAGCAGTAAGCCCATGGCGAGTTGTTTCCCGTTGCCTGCAGCCCACGACAAAGGTGTACGGCCGGTTTTGTCAATAGTTTCTAGATCCGCATCTGGGCCGGTTGTATCAGCGGAGTTCCTATCATCCCCAAGTAATAGGCGGATAATAGTCGTGTTTCCTCGCCTAGCTCCTAGATGAAGAGCCTGCTGCCCCAGGGAATCACGCACGCTTTTGTCGGCTTTGTTATCAAGGAGATATTGAACAATCTCCGCATGCCCTCTCCAGGTTGCATAATGCAATGCTGTCCAAGAATGCTCATCCTGCAAACTAAGACTTGACACTTCCCCTGCCGACTGTTTAACTTGCTCTCCATTCCCATTGGAGGCAGCCGCGAGCAATTGCTGTTGAATATCTTTCGAGATGGGTTGGGTTGCCCTGCTTAATCCCGCATCATTTGTCTTTTCTTCTAGGTCGCCTATTATGACCTCTCTCATTTCCATTGTTCCATTACCTAGCTCGCCTGGTTCTAGAGGCGGGTGGAAGTAGACTGACCCAATGTACTGGTACATATCTACCGCAGTTGTTCGTTTTACTAGCAAAGCTCTTTCAATTGAATTGACATCGAGCTCAGCTAGAAGGACGTGATTCTCTGGTTCAGCTATACCCAGTCGCAGCCGTGGTTTGATTAGAGGATGGATGTCTTTCCAATTATATCTATTGCAATCCGAAGACAGAAGCCGTCGATCGTGGATCACCCGCCATGTCCCAGTGACGGACCCGCCTTGGCCGATCTTCAAGGTGTCGGCCGGGTTTGGATGATCAGAAAATGATGGCTCCATATCTACCAAGGTAGTAGGACACCAATTAAACCCTCTTGTCATGGTCGCGGAGTTATGGAACAGGTGTCCATGTCTCACATTTCCGATTTTCATTAGTACGCGTTGGTATGTACTCTGTTGCGTCTCGTCACCGATAGCTTCAATGCCGGTCAAAAGAGCTGAGATGGTTGCGATATCTCGAGGCCAAGACGTGCATCTTGATGCGAGAGCTGTTAAAAGCTCATTTAAAGACAAGTTGCCTCTTTTTCTTTGATTGCGGATGGGCATCTGCGCCAAGCACGCTTCCTCGACCACATCTAAGATATCCTCATCGAGATCTTTGATAACTGAATCCTTGAACATGACTTTGACCGTCTGCGAGCTGGCTAGCTCGAGCGCTGTCCAACCACGACTAAACCATGGTGACATGATAATAGCCAAGCACGCCGTCTCTGCATCAATCCATCTACTCTCGCGAATATAACAGTCATGCACAAATGTTACACTTGCGTCTTCATAAACGCTTTGCATCTGGTTGATCGCCCTGGTGCGTGCAGTCTTTTCTCTCGGAATCGAAATCGTGTCCCACCAGATCCCTTTACATTGAAACCGCTCTGCAACGCCTCGAAAAAATGCATATAAGCATTCATTGACTAAACCTGTAGCCCAAGGTCCACTTCCAGTCCCATCCGACCAGACGTGCGAGATTGCCATATACGACTCTGGAAGGGGAAGGATCGCCATCCCATCCAACTTCCACACAGTATGTTTCCCTGCGAGTGCAGCTGCATCTAGCAGCTCTGGTGGAAACCGGTTCAATTGGTGGCATGGGTATGTAGTACCATTCTCTCGGTTTATTTCAAATTTTCGGCAGAATCGAGGCTCATGTCGCTGCGCAACAGCTGTGAAATCCCGTCGGGAGAGCTCACAAAAGTCAAATGTGCATTGGTCATGTCCTTGGTGGCCTACCACAGTTCCGTCGCGGGGTATTAAATATGAAATATTCCTCTCGCGTCCTGGAAGGCTCCTAGCGATTGCCCATACTCGATTTGGACAGACGTGGAGTCTAGTGGTGAGGGCTTGGACTGCTTCATCTACCTCTACCCACGACTGATCGGTTTTAGCAGAAGTCAAATGCGTGGTTGATCTAGGCCTTGGTATTTTCCGGCGTTCCCAGAGATTTGTAGATATAAGAATGAGAAACCAAACCGTAGATATGACTGCAAATGACTCAGGGGAAATCATGGTGGGTATAAAAATAGCTGTTGTGTGTAGTGTTAAAATTAAGGTGCTCGATACTTATAATCTAAGTAGCGCTCTCACACTAAAATTGTATGAGAAGAAATCTCCTTATATGTAACAGAACGGACAATCAAATCAATAGAATCGCTTATTCCTGACATATGGGTAGCGCGCCTCAGAACCCAACCTAAATACGTGGACCAATCAGCTCATCCAGTTAGTACGCCCCTTGTTGGGCTTGGACCTGGGAAAGGAGTAGACGTGTATAATTAGAGCTCTGGTTGGCCAGACCTAAAGCCAGCTTTTGCAGGTTGCTGGTGATGTCTCTTCGCTATCCACGTTTTGATAATAGTCGGGTTATATTCGCGCGTTATTCTACAGTTGATCGGCCGGCTGGGTGGGCGAAATGGATTACAAATTATTCTATATGATCCTCTCCGTTCTTTGGGTTTAATCCGCAGGGGAAAATTGTCGCAGCCAATGTGCCCATTCTTGTTAAAAGAGTGCCTAAGATGCAGCAAGCTGAGTTTTTCAGGGTTGATGCCCTGTATGATAGCAATGATTATTTGGTGTCCTACTTTCCTGTCACCGAAAAATGCGAAGGCTCGGAGCTGCGGCGACGCATCCGGTTGGACGGGAAAGCGCTTGTCTGAATTCTCGTGGACCTTGTGCAGGAAAAGTGCAGCACATATTGCGCAATTGCTGGTAGGTGTAGTTTTGTATCTGTTACCGACATTTGCAATGCGAATGCTCATAGCCATCTCACTTGTTTAGACCTTGAGGTCTATAGTGACATCGTGGTTGTTAAAGTCGAACTTGTCTCTCCAAGATCCTGGTGCTCTTTTATACATGTGGTCGATTTGTCGGAAATCGAAATTTTGACAGTTCTGGCGAGAGTCGTCTGCGTCTGACGACGGCGATGCTGGTGCTACAAACGGCATTTTGGAGTCTCGAGGATATGACGGTTAAATGCAATTTGCGTATTTTTGTACAGTCTAGCATAAGAGTATCGGTGAGCTTAAAGACTCTACAACAAGACACGAAATATGAAGAGGGATGTTGTTGATAAAGTCGACAGAGCCTACAGCGAATTTTAGGGTCGGGGAGGATCACGAGGCGTTTTTAATGGGGGTTTGGATTATTTATAGTTTAAAATGCCTCAGAAGGCGTACTTATCAGATAGTCACATGTATTCAAAGCGGTAGTCCCACCGTCAGAGGCCTCTGGTTATTCTTGCTGCCCGACGGCTCATCGCCCAAAGGATGAGCAACACACAGCCTGCCTAGAGTTGTGAGAAGGTAGCCATTCAGAGCACATCTCCTGAAGAGAAGAATACGCAGGGTGACCTAATGGCCAACTCCGCCCCCTTTATCCAAAGCAGGGTAAATTATCACCGCTATGTGCTGCCCAACCACACTGTCTTCTTAATACCAAGATCGGTAAGAATCTCCGTATTCCTGGTCATCCTAGACTGCCGTTCTTACTTGTCTTTTGCGCCATTAGCCTTTGACTTTATTAACTTTTCATGAGATAAGGATCGGAGCAATGTCAAGTCTCGGACAACCTCATTTGAGTACTCAGTCGATACACATAACTTGAGTGTAACTCACCCCTATCAACGTAAGGGTATCCGAGCTGCTGCTACCTCACTGGTACTTTAACCACAATATCTCATATAAGCTTTGTTATATGTCTTAAAATTTTAACCGGTTCTTTTTCTCGTAGTTGTCCTAGTAATATTTCGGCATTTTAAAAGCGAATATTAAATATAAACACGATAACCACAATAAAAGAAAAACAATTATTTAATGTTTTTTTTGCTATATAACCTAGCCATTATATCTTAAGTATAACAATTAAAAAATCAAATAATAAAAGCTATATTTATTTTAATAAGAGAACCTATGTGCGTTTTTTTTTTCCCCGCGATAAGAAAGCCCTTCGTTTGATTCATTTTATTTGTTGGGAACGAAGGGATATGGAGATACATACTTTAAATGTGCAGCTAGTAGTGTAACAGTTGACATCGCTGTCAGAGCAGTCTGCTACCCCGCTCAAGCCCGGGATGTAAGGGCTAGGACCTTTCACGACCATATCCCTAGCGGGGGTTGTGTTAGTTCAAGCGGTTTTAATTCTAAAACTGTCAAAGCCTCGTGCCCACTGCCATACTACTCTACTATCCATTTACTAGCACTGGAGACGCAATGGACACATAGTAAGTCAAAGGCCCTTTTTTNGCTGTGACGGGGCTTTCAAATTGGCCAACATAGCGACGAAATATGCATGGAAATTGGAATCCTGGGAACATGCGTTGAAAGAATGTGAAAATTGATTGGAAGGAGACGACCGCGAACGTGCCTTGCAAGTCAAGTCTCTCAAGAACTTTCGTTTGGAACTCAATAAGCTACTAAATGAGTATCCGAACGAGCAATCGGCCAGAGCGATCAGTTTGATACATCCTACCTTGGATCAATACGAGACATTCGCACAAAATTTCGTAGCCATGATGGAGAATCCAGTAGATACATCCATGATGTGGGGGCTGTTATTTCTCATCTTCAAGGCATGTACTCTTCTAGGACCTGTTAGATGCCCGCGAAAGGGCTAACATTGTCCAGCTAGCTCTAGGAGGTGTCAATAGAAGTCAGGCGAGCACTTTAAGCCGCATTACGAAATGGCTCGACAATATTGGTCATAAACTGAGAGTCTCGAATGACTGTTCGGCCGGCATCACGGATGTGGATAAGGTGAAGGGCGATACCGTGGAAGTGCATAAAGAGATCGTGATTCTATGGCTAAATATTATCATGACACTCCGAAAAGAAGAGCGCGGTAAATGTATGTGTATGACCTGGCCCGATGCCAGAGGATCTTGTCGCGCCACCGAGTTTAGCTAACGATATAGACCGCGACCAGAGTGCTTGGGAATCCCTGTCCAAGATATACAACGATGCCTACCAAACAATCGACGAAGCCGTCAGGCGCATCGAGAAAGTCGCAGAGATGGCAGAAAGGCAAGCACATGCGATGAAAGAGATGACGCTGCTCCAACACTACTTGTCAATGGAGTCTATGTCAAAGATAATACTTGGTGTAGTAAATCCGTTAGATTAGAAGGTAAGTTACACTACAGTATAAACGGCAGGTTAGGGGTTTATATAGGTATGTGGATCGGTTGTACCCTTGCCACCTACTTCTGACAGTCTAAGCGCGAAGAAGATACACTACCCTGTAACAC
Organism: Xylaria multiplex; assembly: GCA_011057905.1. Classification (NCBI taxonomy): domain Eukaryota; kingdom Fungi; phylum Ascomycota; class Sordariomycetes; order Xylariales; family Xylariaceae; genus Xylaria; species Xylaria multiplex. The sequence continues at coordinate 54,433 of WUBL01000038.1, read as the reverse complement.
ATTACCAGTTGCCGAAAACGTGTGCTTCTTCGGACGACACGCCATTATGAAGCAGATCGACAACCACCTGACGCCTACAGATACCAACAGTCGCCTCTCTTCCATTGCTTTGTACGGCCTAGGTGGAATCGGAAAAACGCAGATAGCATTGGCGTACGCGTATCAAAAGCTCAATGATCTCGACGCCGTGTTCTGGATCTCTGCCGAAGATGCCTACTCAGTTCAGCTCAGTTTCAGCCGCGTCGCCGTTGATGCCTTGAAACTTCCTGCGGCACATGCGCACGCACATCAGGAAAACATGTTGCTAGTGCGGAATTGGTTGCAAACTATACGTAAGGTCTTGAGAAGAATATGAGCTAATATATCGAAACTAATCTTTTTGTAGCTGCTAAGTGGTTACTTACCTTTGATAACGTAGATAGCTGCGAGGTTGTTGATAATTACTGGCCTAACGCCAAGCATGGTGCTGTTCTGGTAATAACTAGAGATGAGGTTATTGCCACTCTCCCAATCGATACCGGGATAGAAATTAATGGGTTTGATGTTAATGAAGCGGCTGATTTCTTTTTGCAAATGGCCTCTAAGAGATGCCAGGCCAAAGATGAGCGCAATGCGGCGCTGCGTGTAGCAGGCGAGCTAGGCGGACTTCCGCTAGCGCTTAACCAAATGGCTGCTCTCATCAACGCCAGGAAATGTACGATCGCTGATTTTGAAGTTATGTATAAAAAACATGAACATCAACTGCATAAGTAGAGGAAGAGCGGCTGGAAGTGCTTGGGTTATGAACATGGGCTTGATACTGTGTGGGAGCTCTCCTTTGAGAGTCTCGGACCAGAGGCTCGCTCCTGCTTAGGTGTCTTGAGCTTCCTTGCCGCCGACCTTGTTCCCTCGGATGTTTTTAGGACACGCACGCCCGAAGAGCTTCCGGAAAGCCTCCGTTTCTGCGAAGATGACCTGAGGCATGTACTACTGCATTTCGGGGTTAACGAAAAAAAANCAGCATGGGGGAGGCGCTCGAAGAGTTGAGCCATCACGCCTTAGTGAGGAAGAATATCGACGAGGGATCCTTTCGAATTCATCGTCTCGTACAGAAGGAATATCGAGCGAGGATTAAAGATGCCCAACAGCAGTTCGAGGCGGCCACCAAGCTATTACTCAGCAAATTTCCGTCTCAGAGAAAACAAGTATGACAATGAGGAATGGGTCATATACGAACGGTACATACCCTAAACACTTGCACTTGCTAGGAATTACGAGAATTCGCAGTCAAAACCGGAGCCCCTCGCGCCCACGATGAACTTCGTCAATCTACTTGCTAATGCGGCTAAGTATTATATTCATCCATTCTTAATCTCCAAGTTTGATTAACACCCTGAAAGTGCGATTCATGACAACGACACAACGAATGTGGTCCCGGGATTACTGGAATGTGCCACTTCAGCATTTCTCGAATGTGTAGAGGAAGATCGAGACGAGCTAATCTGGGCGTTCATCCAATCCATGAAGGCTATGTACCACCTTACAACTTCCGAGTTCTCCAGATCAGAGGGAGAGATGACTGAAGGCCTCGAGATCCGGCAAAGACTGCTAGCACCAGACGACTTACTGATCTCCCTAGGGTACAGTTGGCTCGGTATGGCCGTCGGTGGTCAAGAGCGTTACGAGGAGGGTCTTGACTTATTATTGAAAGCTGGTCGCATTCTCGAAGGACCAGCAGGAGATATTCCAACGAGAAAGTTAGTATGGCGGTATAATACATCTCGCAATTACTACTGTATGGGCAGATACGATGAGGCCGAAAAGCTTCTAAGTGCTGCGCTAGAGAAAGCGAACAGTTGGTATCAGCGAGCTTAGTACGTGATCGTCACAAGATTCCTAGTAATTGTCATTGACTCGACACAGTGGCCACCTGACATTCGCCTCATTGAGGATGCGCATGGGTAGAATTGCCGATGCAAAAACCCATGTAGATGCTGCCAAAGACATCCTCGAAACCTCGGAAATCTCAGCTCGCTTTAGCTGGGTGAGTTCGTACTGCGCGTACCGCGCCGGTGTAGTGGCCATTGCGCAGGGTCGGGTGGTAGATGCAATGTAAGTCACGAGTTTAGGTAATGAAGGGTGTCAGTTTCTTCTGACTGCAATCCAGTGAAGAAACAGAGAAAGCGGTTGCCATCGGCAGATACGTCAAAGTGCCAACGGGCATTCTTAGCAGATGCACTCATGCCTTGTCAAAAGCACTCGCCATGGAACCGTCAAGACAAGGCGAGGCAGAGAGACAACGTATCGAAGCACGGCGTTTGCGAATGCAAATGCCATGTGGAGGTGGTGATCTGGATGATGAAAGTGACGAAGCCTTTGAGAGACTTGTGAAGATGGATCATCGGTAAGAGATACCAGATTGAGTATATCGCAGATGGGTAGAGCACGTTTATATAGACCGTTATCCAGAAATCAGCTAACGGCGTCGTTTTGTCCGTGAGAACTCTACCCATGTGCGATCTGCCGTAGTTCTTATGTCGTAATACTAGACCTAATGCATTACTAGTGCTCTAGTAGATATGGTAAAATAAACTATATATAATATAGTTATAAATAATAAAATAATCTCAGGGCTCCCGCACTTCTAGCCCACTTCGTGGTGACTGAGACATTGAGGCTACGACCTAGCGTCTTCCTCGCTATCGGTCAAGCTGCGCAATGGAATCGAGCACTCATTCGATGATGCACTACGTTTACGCCAGCTGATTAGTACCCCTACACAAAGTGGAATGGCGGCGCTACTTGAGAAGGAGACGACTGCCTCCAGTTGGAAAAAGGAGATTTCGCTAGATTTGTTCGAACTCGCTCCAAATCCGCCCAAACACACAAAGAATTAGTAGAGCGCTAAAGATACCTACCCGGGTGGGGGAGGGGGGGGGGGGGGTTCTAGGAAATGGTTCTATTAGCCTAACCAAGCAAAAACAAACCAACCTGGTAAGCTACTTTCTAAGATTGCCTAGCGTAAAAANTTACGACCATGCGATCAAATACCAATATAAAAANCTAAAAATAATTACTAGACATAGAAATAATTACTAAACGTAAAAATAATTACTAAAAAATTATAAAAGCAGTTGTAGCTAATAGGCAATTCGATTGGCAATAGTATGTTATGGATGTTAGGTCTCTGTAATTCTCCAGTCAGCCTTTCTAGAAACCGCCCCCCCCCCTCCCCCTCCCCCACACACCCGCCTAGGTAGGCATGATTTTTTTTATTATTGGTACCACAAGGTTCCTACGGTAGCGTATTATTCCTCTTCCAGGGGATGGTAGACAGATCGCGCCCGTCATAATAATACCCACGAGCGCGCCAAGGACTGACATATGAGCAATCTGTCCCCCCGATTTCAACGATAAGTCAAGGGCTATATAGGTAAATCTACTGGGTATTCCGGTCGAACATACTCAAAAGCTGGCAAAAAATCGATGCTATCTGTGTTGCGTTCCTCACCAACCTTTCTAGGACCGCTATATCACCGTAAAGTCTGTAAACGTAGACACGTACAATGCGGTCGCGAAGATAGCTCTCCGTACCAGCGGCCACTTTATGCCGTCAGCTGGGGCACATTAGGAGGCCACGAGACGCATAATGACGGCTAGGAGCTGCCACGGCCGGATCCTACTCATAGTTCTGTTGCATCCAAGGGGGCTGCCACGCGTCTGCTATTGCAGTGTCCTATTACAAGAGTGATGTGGAAGCATTGGAATGGCTGCCGATCGCCGTTCTGGTGCTGCATTGGGCAGGCGTGGCCGAGCGTGCGGGGGGCATCTAAGGGGTTCGTCGCCTCGCGGGAATCGGTGGTGACAGATGAAAATCAGAAAGTAGGGTTGGGTGAGGCGTGTACTGCTAGATGGCAATCCTTCCCGCCCTGTCGTACCTAACTCACCTAAGCTCTGTAGTACGGAGTAATCATAGGCTAGTTTTCTACGGCTTTGCTTGTAATAAATTGAGGAGGCGACAATACGAAACGCACAGAGAATAGGAACCGCGAATCTTCGGGTCGCAAGCCACAGAGACCAAATCAGTTTTGATATAGCTGCTCGTCATCCAAGTCCACAATAATGCAATTGCCGAATAGCCTGACGTGTTCCCGTATTAACTCACCAACTGCAAAATGACCCTCTTCAAACGCCAACCTAATTGCCCCTTTGTAGCCACTTTGTCCGCGATCATGGCTGTGAGCCCCCGTATTGAGTAACAATTTTACCATATCCAGCCGCCCTTTCCAGGCCGCCGCGTCCAACGCGCAGTTACCCCCAGCCTTCTTCGCCTTGGGTGCATTAACACTAGCCCCGCATTCAAGTAGAAGTAGAGCAACCTCCACATCGCCGTGCAGCGCTGCAATCTGTAGCGCAGTCATACCGCTGTCTTCGGCTGCAGAAGCATTAACATCTGCTCCTCGATCAATCAAGTATTTTATCAATTCTATTTGGCGCATCCGTTCTTCCTCCGACTTGGTCCTCCAGTGGCAAGCCTCTTGGAGAGCTGTCCATCCGAACCCTCCCGGCGCTGGCAGGTTTACATTCGCTCCTCTCTGCACTAGTTGTGCTACTAGCGCAAGGTCTCCTCTGCCCACCGCGGCTTGAAGTGGGAAATCCCGACGAGCCCAACCATCATGTGGTGCGGAGTATGTGTTGACGTCGGCGCCAGCGTTTAAGATCTCGAATATCAAGTCATGTCGACCCCCACATGAAATATAAGACGCCAGTCCAGACTCCCGTAGCATGGGGCACCCTCGCCTAAACAACAACTCATAGATAGCCAGTCCTTCCCTACAATCCTGGGGGTAGAACGGGAGGCATGATTCCATCAACGTTTCTTCTGCAGTTGCTAGGTCCCCAGGAACAGCGAGAAAGTCTAGACAAAACTCCACCGTACGTAATACGGGGGAACTCCCAACATTATCGAGAAGGTATTTTAAAAAGTGAAAGCCCCCCGAGTCCTGTGAGTTGGCCCTTAGCTTTGCACCACAGCTAATCAAGTGTCCTAACATTTCAATGCTCGTCGGGCCAAATTGCCAATCTTCTACCACACCTTCACTAGCTCGGGATTTTAGCCAGCATCTCCGCACACATGCAACCGTGATTACTGTATGTGGACTTTCCCAGCCCATCCTATGCACGTCGGCGTTTATGTCCACACCAGCGTCTAGCAGCCAGGAAACTGCTTGGAAGTTGCACCAACGAGCAGCCTTACCCAAAGCAAGACCACCTTGTGCTCTTATATCGGCTGCATACCTGGAAAATTCCGGCAAAATGCCGAGCCCGGTCTCAGTAACAGCAGCCATTATCACATCAGAGTCTATGGTAGCACCTCGATCGATCATCAAAGTGAACAGAGCGGAAGCCTCGCCGGTGAAGCCATCGGAACGGAACTTTCCTATCAGGATTCGGAGGAGGATTGAGCTTGAAATCTCGGTCTGAAGATGTGGAAGATGTATATCTACACCAAAGTCGATAAGTGTTCGAATGATTTTCAAGTCGACACGGCCCTGGTCTCGGAAGAACTGTTCAGCCAGAACAAATTCTAATATTCTATTCCTGTCAGTAGGGTGCTGAACAGGCCGAGAATCTAGGTAACTTTGAAGATATTCCTTCCCCTTCTTCGCCGAAAGACAAATGCCAGGGCGAGTGATCTCTATCTTCTCTTTTGCACTGTATGGCCTTAATCTCTCATAAAGCTCTGTGTCCTGGTAAAAACACTCATCTAATATGCTCAGACTCTGGTTCGTGGGAGGATCATGAAAATCATAGAGATCGCGCATATCTATGCTAGGACCGTCTCCTTTCCACAAGTGGTCCACATTCGCTCTATTGTTGAGAAAAAGGTCGAGAAAATGGTAATATATTTCATCGTCTGGATCAAAAATGGCCACCGTCCAGCGCATTCTAGTACCATCAAAAAACAGCCTAGGGCTAACTTCGAGGGGTTCTAATTTGATAGAAATAAAATAGTCAAAGTTTGACCGGCAATTCCCCGTAGAGGAACGCCATATTTTGCGATTTACGTCGCAACGTTGGATTAACTTTTCGGCGAAGCGATAAGCCCCAGCCATAATAGCTTGGAGGATGGCAGGTTTATCCACACAATAAGGAAGTTTATCCCTTTGGAATTCATCATCTGCGCGCACCCCAACCCTTAGGAGGTCTTGAACAATGTCAATGCAACCCATCGATATGGCAAAAGATAGACACAGGTGCCCATAGGGAAATACCCATTCTCGATTTTTAAGGCCGGCTTTCATTAGGATAGTGAAGGCGTTCTTGTGCGTGATGATCCCTGCGTGGAGAACCGAAACCTCCCAAGCGGCCCTCATAGTCGGGAGAGCAGTTTCAAAAAGCTTTATTAAAAGCCCTATTGGCAGGCGGCCGAAGATAAGATCGAAAAATTCTGAAACTTCTCGAGCCGCAGTATTTGTCTGACTCATGTCTATTTTTCTGTTGGAGAAAAGGTATAAAAACTTCGTAACGAAATAGTACGTGCTGAAATTTAAGGTAGGTGCCCTTGATCCGCTACCGAGGTCAGGTAAATATGTCGTACCCGGCGGAATTGTGTGATATGCCAATGAGACAGGCATAGACCACGGGAAGTCTGTTACAATATCCTGGCCGAACAAACCTACGTCAGCGCCGGGGTTCCCTGCCGGTCGCGCATTCTGTCCGACAATTGCTATTCTCTTGTAAGCAAATAAGCGGCTAAAATGACCATTGTCTCCTTACAAAGAATCTCCATCTTTAATTGGTTCCAAGGAGTTGTTTTGAGAAAGTCGCGGTAAAAGGACACCTCGAAGTTGTGGGTGCCCGGCATGACAACACCTCCCTCACCACCGGCCCCATTATGTGTGTATTGTACGAGAGGAAGTTCATCAAAACCGCCATGAGTTGGTACCATAGTTAGATCTTGACTCGTTAGTCATCAGAGAAATAACACAGCATTGATAGACGCTGATAACATACGAGGCATATGAGGATGACTTTGCAATCCGATATCCACAGCTCTATCTTGGTCCGTAAACGAAACTACAGCTTGCGGAGAAGAGACTAAGGGCGGGCTATCATGATGGAGATCAGGTGATATTGACTGCATTACTGGGGACGGTGTTCGCACGACCACACCTCTCGGAAGAGGATCCGGCTCACCTATCTTTATTGTTAGAGGTCAAACAATTCGACATTCGCGCAAGTTATAAAGTCACATATAGACACAGCTCAAAATGGGCGCCAACTTACCATTACGTATTGACCGGTCTCCTGATCTCCGTATTTCTTTCCAGGCCTTCTTCCAAGGAATTCTTATGTTGTTAAGGTAGATCCCTGTGTCTTTCCCGGCGCGGTTTCGAACATGGTGGTGTACAACGGGCCAGTCGGTACGCTTCAGCTTCTTCCGTAGCCGCAGCCTGTTGCGAATATTGGTCTCATAGGTTGATAGACTAGGCTAAGTAAGTTTCAAATAGCAAAAGAGGAAATAATCAGGCTTACGTGTGGACTGGGAAACCGTGCTCGCTCTCGAGTATTGTCTTCACTTGTCTGAGTGTCTTTCTTTCACACAAGTATAATTGCCGAATAATGGCAGCCTTTTCCTCCCATACATCTCTCTCAGGGGTAGAGGGTGGGTGGTTTGAGCCCGACATTTCGGGCTTAGCCGATATGAAGAACAGAATGAGTATGAAACAGCTTCAATCACAAAACAAAATATAGACATTCGGATGAGAAGGTGAATTTCGCAACCGCAGACCCGGCTTTCTGAGGGGTAATCCGACATCTCTTGAAAGCAACCAAAGTGCAAGTTTAGGCACGACCGAGTGTCCGCCTGAATGAGGCAGCCCCTCAGTGACAGTTCCGGTTATCAACGTCACCATGATCCCAGCCACACAGATTGGCCGCGGCCTATGCAGGCTGAGGAAGTAATTTTAATGTTATGTGAAGCTAGCGTTAGCTAAACTATCTGTTAACTTTTCTTGATTTATACGCTAGTTGGCCTTCAAGATTTAATTAAGCATTTGATTACTTGGAGCGTAAGCAAGAGTATAAAATCTAGTTTATGAATATCTTTTTAAGCGATTTGTTATAAGTTTTAAATATTATACACAACTATTTTTATAAAAGGATTTAAATATATTTACATTAAAATAAATATAAATAATTTATTATAAGTAATAATATTAAAACCGTTTATTATTACTTATATTTATTATTATTAAAAAGTATTATTATAAAGGTATAATATAATACTTATTAATATTAATATAGAAAGAGATAAAGACTTAGCTAGTTAGGCAGGTTTTAACTAATATAACCATAGTGAGGTGGCTAAGACCTTGGTTACCCTTAGGCATATAATATTAAATATATAAAGCTTTTTAAAAACCTAATAGTTATATTAATGCTATATATAAAAATTTCTTTGCTTTTTAAGTGTTGCCTATAACACCTAATAACTTTTAAAAAATAATATGTTAATGCTTTCTGTTTTTAATCGATAACAAATAGGTGTTACAGGTAGCGGTCACTTGGTTAAAGTGAACAAGAGAGTAGTTGTGAGAAATTATATAAAGTTAAATTCAATACTTTTACCATGCGAGAAGGTAGCTAGTTTTGTCTACCTTATATAAGGCTAAGCCTATCGCCTAACCTGTTATCCCTATTAATAGGTAGAAAATTCTATGTGGCTAGTTAAAAGTTAAAAAAGGTGGTAATTTTATACCAGCTAAAAGGCTAATGTTAACATCATAAAATAGCTTAAGAAATTATGAGGTAAAATAGACATTAAGCCTTAAATATTTTACTGCTTAGCAAAACATAGTTTAGTTCTCTAGTTAACCATAACAAAGAAATAATTTTGTAACTTATAAATATTTGCATTTCTCTGCTCTTAGGTCCACAACTTTTTTYCTTTTTTTTTTTTTCTAAATCGATTACTCACTCTCTATTACACGGGGGAACTGGGTTCCAAATTCAGGAAATGGCGGTGCAAATTGTGTGTTGACAGAGTTGCATGAAACATCAGTTTAAGAGACAATGACATGTCATAGCAATTAATCCTTACAAGCATAGCAGCGACGATGTCCGCAAGATGAGCACATAGGATCACCATCAGAAACAAGGCTAGAGCACGAACAACATCTCCATCCTTGGCCTGGATCACAAGATTCGGGAGTGCTGTGATTAAAAAGATCAATGCATTCAATGGAATCAATAACGCAAGAACAGCACTGCCTGTGCGAGCAATGGCCACAGGAAGACTCTGCCAGCCCGTTTCGTCCATTACAGGAACAACATTTCCATTTTCTTTCAATATCGCACGGCTCCGGTGTGAGAGCTGATCGATATGGTGGAATTTGAGGAGAAAAAGGGCCGGCAGGACCGGATTCAAGCATACTTTGGGGGGTGTGAGTATAACACATCTTCAAATTTGAGTCTCTTAAAAATTAGAGTTGTTTTAGGTGTCAAAGGATAATAGAATGGCTGGCTGGAAGTGTTTGGTTGATAATTTTGTGAATGGTAAAAGAAGTAAGGCCACAAGTGAATAATGTTGAAGATTTAAATACTACGCAATCTCACAGCCTTTAATCCGTATTCAAACTATCTGTTTCTGAACGATTTAGCCGTCTGGAAACTCATGGTAATATTCTTAAACGAGGTTGGTACCTATGCCAACCCCTAAAGGGGCTTTTGTAAACAAGCTGGGGGTGTCAAAGGGATTGTCAGAAAAATAATATCTTTTGTCTTCGCCAAATAAAGTTTATGCTTGATCAAAGAGTCAGGTATTACCTTCGAGGTAATGGGTTTCTACCGAGAATCAAACTATACTTCCAAAATCTCTCCATACATGTATATCCCTAAACACTTGAGGAAAGATACAACAAGAGAAAACATTAACGAAGCCGTGCCGGGCTCGGAATCTGAGCTCAAAAGCATGGATTGACCTCTAGTATGCTCTAGTATATACACTCCAGTTCTCCTATACGCCTACCAAGCCATTCGAGCAATAAAACTGTTGGGATATTTCCTAACAAAGAACTTCCGGGTCTCATCGAAGAATAGAATGAATGAACCAAACGCAAACGGCAGGAACCAATGCTCGACGGGCACGGGTAGAGTGCCGAGAATTGGATGCAGCTGGGGTATATAAAGCCAGAGTATCGCCATCGACAACGCAAACAGAATGGCGGGGAAAATATAGAGATTCTGAGTCTTCTTGTTGAAAGCAGGTGGGTGCTGAAAGATACTCCATCTTCTAGTTCGGACCGCGAGTAAATTGAACCATTGCCTGGCCCAAAATGTTAATTACCGTGCCGGTAGTGAAAGGGGTTGTGATAGACTTACATGACAACTAGGTTGACGAAATAAATTGACGAAGCAATGTTCAACTTCTCAGCGTAGTAATCTGGGTCAACGCCGTCTGGGATCTTGCCGAAGGAAAACCATAATTGGTTGAAGGGTATTCCGTTACGCTGGAGATACCAAAAAGATACGAAGAAGGAAGTGACAGTTTCTAATATGCCAATTACGCCGTATGAATGAATGATGAGTTGCCAGTCAACCAATCTGTCCTTCTTCACATCTCGAGGTTTACGCAGAAGGACGTCGGCTTCCGGTTTTTCATAAGATAAGACAGTTGCAGCGGCACAGTCCGTGAGACAACTGTACCGGATCAATATTAGTGCCAAGCTAGTAGAATAAGAAAATCGGGTGTTACTCACCAAATCACGATCATGAGAAAGGAGGAGAGAATCTGTGGGATACCAAACAAGACGCTAGTGAAAACGGGCCAGAACTCAGAGAAACTACCTGCAGGTAAAAGGTAGCAAATGACCTTTTTCAGATTGTCGAAGACAACGCGGCCGTACTGGACGGCCTCGACAATAGAGGAAAAGGATTCCAGAAGTACCATATCGGCCGCTCTATAGGAAAGTTAGTGGTTATGCTACTCAATTATCACCCATCCCGCCTATCTAGGAAATGTGTACACGAGGTCTAAGGGGAAAAAAGGGTTAGGGGTTAAGCGGTCCTCTGGTACATACTCGATTGCAATATCTGAACCGGAGCCGAGTGCGATACCGACATCTGCGGCCTTGAGCGACGGGGCATCGTTGACCCCATCACCCGTCATAGCCACGACGCAACTTTGTTGAAACTCTTTTACGATCCGAAGCTTCTGCTCTGGAGTCGTACGTGCAAAGACGATTTCCTCATACTGGGTCAAAAGGCTCCATTGGTGCTCATTGAGATTCAACAATTCCGGGCCACTAATGACGATAGAAGAACGAGTGTCTTCCAACGACTTGTGTATAGACCCCCCTTCCCGTGAAAGGGCGGAGACGGTATCGACGAGGGACGATGGTTTGCTAATGATACCTGCATCTTGAGCTATGGCAAGGGCTGTCAAGGCAAAATCGCCGGTGACCTACGCGGCATGTTAGAAAAACTCAAGGGAAAGATACTACTCAAATTCCTCACCATGAATATTCGAATCCCGGCTCCGCGCAAGGTTTGCACCACATCACGGATCTCGGGACGCAACGGGTCGACAATGGCTAGGAGTCCCACCAATGTCAAATCCGTTTTGGCCTCTTCTAGGATTGCCTCCTCAAACTGACTTGTATTACGATCGAACGGAACATCCGAATGGGGGATCACCTTCCTCGCTAATAGGATACAGCGCTTTCCTTGGCTACTGTATAGGTTCTTCACGTTTTCAAACGTGGCCTTAACATCATCATCGAAGGGACGGGTATCGCCGGCATTTGTAGTGAAAGACGAACACCTGCCAATAAGAACATCAGGGGCACCCTTGATGGTCAATAGACTATTTTCATCAGCGCGTTCATCGTAAGTCAATTTCTCAGGCCAACTCACGTATCTACTGCCTTGAAGGTTCCTGCTTCATTGTCTGGCAATGTATCTGTTAGGCAGTCTTTCCTGGACAAAGAGAATGTCCTAATCATGAATTTGTTCTTGCTATTAAAAGCAAGCTCATATGTCTTGGTCCAGCATTGGCGCATATGATGCACTGATCCAAGTCTCTCTGAAAATCTAAGGATGGCTTGATCCGTCGCGTCACCGAAGACTCGTCGTTCCTAAGCCGGAAATCTTAGTAATTTGCATGAAGTTTCCAAGAGTATTGAAGTAATTGATAATTAGTTGATGAGATTTCAACGTATAGATCAACTAGCTGTAAACTCCTTGAGTTATAAGAGAGGAAATTTGATGCTCTGAAGGTCTTACCTCAGGTAGCATATCTGCTGTAGAAGCATCAAATTCCGCAGCGTTGCAAAGGGCAGCAATCGCTCTCACTTGATCGACTCCCGTCGTCACGATACCAGCGACAGCCGGCGCGGTGCTCGTACACAGCTCATCTACGGCACCATCAGCCGTAATAGTATCTATAACATATTAGACCTCGGTCTACTACTAAGAGTAGGATTATTATGCAATCTAATGGTATCAAACATAAATTGAAGGTGTATGGTTGCTCCTGTTAAGTCCTATTTGAGAAGGGGGCTAAAAGTACTTACGCGTGCCGATCGTGCATTCAGTCACCGTCATACGATTCTACTTAGTGTTAGCATAGTCACTAATCATAGTAGAAATCGAAAGAAACACGCTCACCTGTGTTAAGGTTCCAGTTTTATCGGAACAGATTACTGATACTGAACCGAGTGTTTCGACAGTCTTCAATGACTTGCATAGGACCTTGTTTTTTCGCATCAGATTCGCGGTGATTGTCAACCCAGCTGTCAGCGCTATAGGGAGACCCTCGGGAATGAATGCAATCGCCACGCTGACGATATCTACGATTAAGGTTGGCACGCTAATGTAATCAGGATGGTCGCGTCTCAGCCAGAAACCCCTTAGTTACACTTTTGTTAGAGACAAGATGCATAGCTAATCGATGTAGACTTACCAAGCAAATAAAACAATCGTAATCATGGTGAGCATGATCGAACAAATGATAATCACGAAGTATAATATCTCCTTTTCCAGTGTTGTCAGTTTTGTCTTCGGCTCCTGGGTCAAAGCTGCGATCCGGCCAAAGACAGTGCGGTCGCCGGTTGCCTATGCAAACACGTGTTAGTAGTAATGCATTTCAAAAATTTACGGACTTGATGATAATCCCATAGATATTCTCAAGATATCGAGGTGTCATGTATGGAGCAATCGACGCACTTTGGGGGAATTTGAGGCTTCAACGTACCACGACTAGCCCAGTACAAGAGCCAGAAACGCAATGAGTTCCTTGCATTCCAATACAACGAGTCTCGAGATAATTATCATCGGTAGAATCAACACTAGCAGCGAGGGGAGCCGACTCTCCCGTGAGTATAGACCGGTCCAATTTGGCATCGCTTGAGACTTGTAGAAATCGCAGATCGGCGGGTAGTTTGTTGCCGGCTTTGAGGAATACAATATCGCCCGGGACGAGCTCTGTCGCGGGTAAGGATATCTGGGTGCTGTTTCGGACGACGAGACAGTCTTCGGGGAGCATGCTTTTNATTGAGCTCATCACGCGAGATGAGCTCCAATCTTGAAATGCGTTGAAGGCGGCCTGTATGAGGAATACGGCGACTAAAACGATTGCAAGAGCCTATAGAGACGAATTATTAGGTGCTATTCGGCCTCAACCCAATTGTGTTTTAGATCTCACCAAATTTGCTAACGCAGGAGGCTGGCCAAGGGGTTTCCAGGAGATGAAGACTAGGATAGCGCCAATAAGGAGGACGGGGCCAAAGCCTTTGAAGAAATATCCAAACCAAGTCTGAAATGTATGCGACTTTGGCGGAGAGGGAGCATTTCGCCCGTACTCTTTCGTCCTGCGAACAACTTGTTCCTCAGATAGGCCTTCCGCTAACGATGTATTAAGACGGCGAAGTGCTTCGTCAATTGAGATGGTGTGCCATTCGAGTGAGGAGAATTCTACGTCGATAATGTTAGCTGAAATATGCGCACTGCAATGAGGAGGTCTTCGTCGGTACCCCTCGTGGCGGCGTCTTTAGCCTTCGCGCGATCTTTAACATCTTGAATTTGTTTCGACTCGGAGATCTGGTACGAGCTTTCATGGGAGTTATTAGTATATAAGAATACAAGGTTAGGGATAATAGAGCCAGGTCGTTGCTTACAGCGTACGGTATTGGATAGGTAGTGCAATGGCCGGGTCAATTTCACGACGTGATCGCACACTGCGAATAGACATAGAACCAGTTGAATCCCGGCGACGAAGACGACGGCCGCGAGCACCGGCTTCCACATCCTCCCAACGGACGGCAGGCTTGATATCGAGGTCGTCGTCCATTATTTCTAGAAATTAACGATGCAAGGGAAACCTTGTATAAAGGGATAAGTAGATGACGAACACGAGGGATTGGCTGATAATTTGGAGTGACCTATGTTAATCGAGAAGCGAAATAACACGTGCACATTAGTAGGGCAATAAATGAAACAATATAATAACACGGTGACTGATTGAAACTTTATATTCATGTTCTATCTACTAGCTACAATCAAACGCATCTATCCCATCCATCAATTGGGGCGGGATACGAAGAAAAGAGCTCAGAGAGGAGATGGGCAAAGAGGATGCCGCACTGTAAACTGTAAGGTTCGCCAGTCAAAAATGACAGTGTTACACCCAAATTCATACTTCGGATTTGCACGGCTGCCTTCGCTGCATGTGATGCGCAAATCACCACTCGTCCTTGTATAACAATAAAGCAAGTTTTCGTCTTACTTTTTCCATCGGTGGGAAATTCGCGCACCGTTTCTGGTAACGGGTGCACTAGGTGTTTTGGAGAGGGGGAGAACTAATGTCTAGTGTTGATCCCATGAAAGGTGATGAGAAAACAAAGATATGGTCGAGAAATGCGAGAACAAAGCCGTTGTAATACATATAAATTGTTAAGGCAGTACGGTCCTCTATATGTGGCGGAGGCTGGCTAGAGGGAGGCCTCCTCCGCTCGAAGAACCCTTGGCGACCCCAGTCGGTAACCGGGTCTCTACACTACCAAGCACTGCCGATGCGATGTAGGGATAGTGAATGCTTATGTAGCATTCCCTGCTCTTATTGCTGCAATGGCGTATTAAGGGATCTTGATATTTAGTAATTCCCCTCATCTAGCATCCTGCCCCACGTGGCCCCGTGGTTCATGAACCATTGGGGGCTTAGACTTGGTGTTTACTGTGATAGGCTGGATATGCGACGGCTTTCCTGAAGAGGAAATGCCATTGCCGGTGCTCTGGATGATATAACCCGGATTACCTCAATATGATGTAACCTAGCTCCATTGGCCTATACATCTCTGCTTTATCCATCCTATAGGGCTGTCTTGTCTCGCCAAAAGTATCAGAGTTGTACATGTAGCTCGATCGGTAGGTTCCGAAGGTGATACCCTGCAGTGGAGATACTTGCACTGCCACAAATTTGGAGGTGGCGAAATCATAGTCGGAGAGGGCAGTCTCGGTTAGGTTAGTCATACCCCTCGGGACAAGTTCCAACTCTTTTAGTGACCGAATTGAGGGATTTGCAAAGCACGCAACAACACATTGGCTGTGAACGCCAGGATGGTAGGTGGTAGAATAACAATTTCTTAATTAATAAATTCGATAGATCAATTATCAATAAGCGCATGATTATCTTTCCGCATATTATACTAATTTTCGCGGACAAATATCCTCAAGGTATATCCACACACTTAATCCGAGTCCAAGTGACCAATTCAGTCAGGGCGGTAATAACATCATACAAATCAAGCATACAAAACAAACAAGTAGAGAGTGAATCTCTTAACCAACACCGACGTCCACTAGTCGAAGCAGATATGCATCGTGCTTGGGAAGGGGTAGTATGCTCCTCTGTCTTCTCTGAGATACACGTCGTACCCTTCGGACCCGCGAACCTTCTTGAGCTCACCCTGGGGCCCTGGAGCGCGCCGCAGGTTCTTAAGCCGGAAGATAGAGCGGAACATCTCCGTCAGTGCAACTTGGCAAGTATTGTGTGCGAGGCAGGTGTGTGGCCCTAGGACGTAGGTGACATAGGTGTCCAGTGGTCGACGTGGGTTTACTTCATTTGGGTCGGGGAAATTCTTCGCATCCTTATATGCGGTAGCCTATCACGCATCTCTTGTTAGCAGGCTTCTGGAGCGCCGATACGGTAAAACGTGATTGGGACATGGACTTACGAAGCTGACGAAAATGCGATCCTTCGCCTTCACAGGAACCTCACTACCATCATCCTCGGGGATAACATCATCGGCCTCTGCTTCACGGTATGCACCAAAGGTGCCGGCCAATCTGATACCTTCCATACAGTAACCAAGTAGCAGTGAGTCGCTCTCTTCTGTTGGCGGCGAGTTGGCAATTACGTGTAGCTCCGGGATATGTCTGGATCCATTTGGTGACAAGTAGTAGTCGAGAGATTGAGCGAACTTGACTGACGTTAGCATGATTATTACACTAAAAGAGGGTAAAACACAACTTACGACATGGGAGATATTAGGTACTACGGAACCAGCAGCTGGCAAAAGCTCATTCCAAGCAATGTCGCGGTTGCTAGTGCCGTCTTTAGACAATCCCTTGATTAAATCGGCACCGTATGCCGCCAAGTCACCCTTCTTCGGCTTTGAGGCAAACAGGCCAAAACCGTTGACAGATTTGACGTGAGCTTCGAGGAGCTCACCTAGTTGCCTCGTCATCGTCTTGGCTGTGTGTCTCAGGGGAAACGATTTGACGGGGTCAACTTCGTAGAAAATGCACATAAACACTAATGCTAGGACGGCATAGAGCTCCTGTTCATTGTAGACACCCTTGGGGTTATCCTTGGTCTTTAAGGGCAGACCGAAAGTACGTGCCGCAAATTGTACAGGCGCGACGTGCGCAACATTTTTGACGACATCAAGGAAATTTGTGCCGACAAGTTTGTATGATTTCTCCTGGATAAGCTGGTCTGTAGTCTTGGAATAGAAGGCTTTTAGCTTACTAGTCCACTCGCCTCTATAGAGTTGGTCATGCATGCAGTTTTCCTTGCCAACATGGAAGGCTGAGTGGCCAGAGGGCGTTGGGCTGGGAAAGCCAGGGCCCATCAAGTCTGCAAGACTCTGGTTCCAGTTTATCTTGTACTTATTGGGATTATCTAGCATATACTTGGCGCCACCGGAAGTCGTCACGTTCACTGGCTTAGCTTGAACAGATGGGCGGTCGAAGTTGAAGTCTTGGACTCGGCCGAGATTAGTTAGAATCTTCTCTGTCTCATTGGGCACTATACTTCATGTTAGGATCCGATTTGGATTTTTGAGTTTACTAATTTGACTTACCGCACATAGGGTAGTGGGCATATGCTGAGTTTCGCTTGAAGTGGCTGGGGAATGCTCGTATGAACAGCTTGTAGAAAACACAACCCTGGTTCATGTTGAGATCATATGCAACTTCATTATATCCCCAGGATGTGAGAGCTCTCGGGTTATAGTCAGTTGTATAGAATCGATCACCACGGGTTAAGCAGACCGCATCTGATAGGATGACACGAGAAATGGTGTACGTTGGCTGCATTATAACGTCAGTTAAATGCCATTTAGGCCTGGTAGGAGCCAATGCTGGCTACTTACTGCGATACCAACACCCGGCACCATAGGTGATTTAGCCTCCTCGGCCACAAGACCAGGATAAAGCTCAACAAAGTCTGGGTGACCATAGAGATTGCGTAAGCCATTAGCAATCTCAGGGTCCGAGTTGATGTCTTCGAAGGACTCCCAAGGCTTGAGACCGAAGTGTTTTCGGAATTCATTCAAACCAGCCACGTTCCACTTCCTACCTTGCAATATACCCATTATCTCAACAGGCTTCAAGGCTTGGGGTACGTTACGACTGCCGAAGGCACCGGCAACGTCCTCAATCGCGTCGGAAATGCAATTAACGAGATCATCGTCGTCGAATTTACCGTCTGGTCCACGCTTGAAGCCCCCAAACTCTCGCTTAGCTGGGTCTTCGGGAATACCCCGTTCGAACTTAACGAAGCCCATATACATGTCTTGAATAGTCAGCTTCAGGGGATCTTTACCCTCGAAGATACTGCCGTAAAACTCTTTGATCCACTGGTCATCTTTGTCGGAGATGCATGAGTGCCACCTACGATGATGTTAGTTCAGAGCTATAGTGGAGTTTCAAAATAACTTGCCTGTAGCACAGGTTGAACTCAGCCGATACCATACTACCAGTACCTCGTTCGGAGCCAGCGAATGTGCCGGCGTCCCTACCCATCTCAGCACGAGGATCAAGGGTCCATGTCGTGTTACTACGGTTCAGATTGACAATATTTCTCACATAATCAACAAGTGTGATGTTAATGTAAAGACCTGAAGTGATAAGACGAGCTGTCTGGAAAAGGTCGTTGTCGTACTTCTTCCAGGCAGCGGCAGCCTTCTCCTCATCAAGGCCGGGTGAAGGGGGAGTGAAGCGACCCCCTTCATTAATGGCGGCTAGGTTCTGCGCCACGTAGTTATGGAATCGATTGAACATAACAAGGATAACACTTACTCCTGGGGGCTGTCCCAGAAGTCGCTTGTCGGCAAACGTATCCGGCTTCATCATACCATCCTTAAATGTACGCACAGAGTCTTGCATCTCCTGATTGCTACCGTAGAGGGGAGACAGGTCAAGGAATGATGAAGTCTTGTTCTTCGTAATATCCCTCTGGTCCGTCCAGAAGAGATCATGAATGACAATATCGGCCCAATACCATAGAATTGAAGAGGTGTTGTTGGGGTGCTTACGGTAGTTCGTTCTCTTCATGATTGTCTCAAAAATAAGTTCAGGGTCCGGTAGGGCGCCTACTTGCAGGGTTGGCCGACATGTCCTTGAGTAGGTAGAGCCAGCAGCTCCCAGCATAGGATTCATGGGATTGTTCCAAGAGCCATCTGCTTGTCTATATTGATGCTTATCGCCCATGTATAATAGTGGTGGATGGTCGAGAGTATTCCATAGCTCGTTGATGAAGTTGTTTGTAAGTTCAGCTCGTAGCCGAGAGCCATGAGGTAGGCCTGCTACTAGCTGGATGGTATGTTCCATGATCATAGTCTTGTCGTCAATAAGCTGTTCCCCCTTGAGCTTACTCTTGAGTATCGTCGTGATTGTCTTCAAATCTATTCCTCGTTAGAATGATTTCTATCCTTTAATCAAGTAGTACCCCTACCCTTCTTGCTTAACGCCTTGAGGTCTTGCTTAAACCCAGGGCGTTTGCCAACCGTAAAGGTCCCATGACCAGTCTGAGTTGGGAAGGGACTCTCCGAGGCATGTGCCCACTGAGCAAGCTGCGCGAAAGCTTTCGCGATGCCTTCGCGGTTCGCCTTCAGCGGCTTCTCGGGCTGTTCTTTGAATGCAGGTCCGACGCCAAAGGATGAAGCAGACGCCTTGCTTGCTGGTGCCGAGCTGGTTGCGGCGTGCGATCCCGCATCAGTAGCCTCATAGCTACCATTCGCTTTTTCGGCCATGTTTACACGATGTGGGTATCAATAAAGGAAAAAGATGAACAATAGCAGAACGGAATAACAGAGTAACAGAATACAAAATAAGGATCGAAGGGAAACGAGCTCCGTGGCACGGTTCGCTTATAAAGGCTCTCCCCCACGTAGCCCAACAGCTGCATATGATCCAATCCAGAGGGGTCTATTAGACCTTTACCAATCACGACTCACCACAACTAAACGAGTGCACCCATAAACAACCCCTATCGAAAGTTTTGCTTGTACAGCTCCATATGATACTACATAGTACAGTGTGTAACTTAAAGACTACACTAGTTTCAATGTCAATGCAGGGTGCTCAGGATAAATCGCCTGGATCTATCCAATTAAGATGTAGGGAATATATCCTGGATACCAGATCTACGAGACAGGTACAAGCATAGCATCACGAGCGGGGCCCTTCATATGATTTCCGGGATGGTACTAGACCTAGACTGAACGATCTATCAGCACCGTACTCCCTCTGCAGGTTAGCGTTTCCGCATACGGTACACTATACAATACACCATGTTATAGTCCAGTACTATACGCTACGTAAGGCGACCGTCACGAGGTGACGATTGGATATTGTCCCAAGGGCAGATTCCCGTGTGATAGATATACCCTCTCTTGGGAAGCCCTAAAGTTTTGCGTTCAAGACTCAGGTACTTACGCTCTAACACATTTTATCAGCTCTCACCAATCATTGCACTACCCTTGCGGAGAGAGCGCTTCGGGGAAAACCAATATCCCTATGCTGCGTTGTGTCCACAGAAGTCGTTGCTTCTCAGAATACCCAGCTCTTTCTTTTGCTGGCAGTCGCTCATCTCCTAACATCCCAGAACCTAGTCGTAGTCGTCAAAACACGGGTCTGCACGGCATTTCATTTGGCATTAGTTTCGCCTTGATAGGCAAAGACGATCATCAAGTGGGCCGCTGAAAAAAAAACACATTTTTGGGGTTGGGGTCTGACGATTCAGGAAGTTTCATTTACTATATAAAGCTCAAGCAAATGGCGGGGGCCCTGATCACCCAAGACTCCACGTACTACAGCCATGACTTTTCGTTTGAACTTATAAGAGGTGAAGGAGAAATAAGGAGAAAGCACGCGTGGTACATAGAGAAAGGTACACTATTGATGACACAAGTATATACAAGTAATTTAGGAGCCCGAGACTTGCCTGATTGGCATAGATCGACATTCCTGTAACTGGGGATTGGCATCCAATCGGGATAGCCTCATGCACATCGGTCCATAAAAAGATGTACCACTAGTTCGAAGCTGAGGTCCGGCCCGCAGATCTTGGCGGGGCCGAGAGCTGTTGCTTGAGTAATGAGCAGCATATTGAGTGATACTTGGGAGCTTGGCAGACAAGGGATAAGCATGGGATACCGCCATAGAGGGTAGGATATTGTCATGTCGCATCTGCCTTTCAAGGCATCGGCAATGCCCCCTGCTACTATCGTCGTACTCAGTATGGTATACTATCCCCCATCCGATATTAGTAACCTCGCCTTTATGGAATATCAAGGGTATACACTACAGTAGTCTAAAAATCAGCTTCCCATCACTTCCAATCATAGAGCCTGTCAAGTTATCAAACTATTGCTGTATCTGCAGCACCGGGACGAATCAAACCCTAGCTTTAATGATGACCACCGATACATAACCAGGTCGGCGACTACTTTGGCGCTACACTAGTGTACTTTGGAGCCGCCAGACCTCCGTAAGATAAACATCGATCTAACCACCATCGTCACTGGTCGGTCGCATCGGTTAGCAATCATAGATACTGTGCCCTTCTGATTCATATCTGTCTCCGAGACCCGAGGGCGCGTCCCGTTTCTTCGGGTTTTGACTCTCTAGTATATTATAAAAACGCTGCAGTTGGTTGGAAACGTCCGCCTTTAAAGGGCGCGAAGGCTCTGGCTTGTGTGAGACAAGCGAACCCTGAATTGTGCCCTAGTCAAGTAGATATGTGTGTATATGCATACCGTAGTTCAGAAGTGTAGCCCCCCTGTTCTTGATGGGTAAACTATTGGAAGGGTTCGTTGCAACAGTACCATGTCTCCCAACACATGTCCCATGTGGGCGCTCCGTAGCTCGGTGCGGTGCATTGGGCTACATCTAATTTCGCAGGGTATTCTACAATTAGTTCGAGCGTTCAGCGATTGTTACACGACCGCTCTCCTTTCCACTCACAAGACAAGTATAAGCAGAGACAGGAATCATGAACAGGTTTCGCTTAACTCCTGAAGCTCCTAAGGGACCACGACCGGGTTCACGGGGCACGGTAGCATCTTGCGATTCCATCAACATCGCGCCTCAGGCAGGGCCACCGTCCATCATGGCTCAAGGTTTTGAGCACCATCGCGCACCGCGCAAACTCGTGTTGTGCTTTGATGGTACAGGTAATAAGTTTCGAGGCGATGACAGTGACAGCAATATTCTCAAAATCTTCAGATGTCTAGACCGTGAAGCCGGCGACCAGTGTACGTCCAAAAACGCTTTACTGCGATAGGCTAGAATGTGGTCGTACTAAACATCTTATCTCCAGATCATTACTACCAGCCAGGTATCGGCACGTACATTGTATCGACTTCATTGTCGCACACCAGCATGAGCGCACGAATTAGGTCGTGGTATCTTAAGGCGAAGGACTCTGCGATTGGATCTAGTTTTGATCAGCATGTGGTTGGCGGTTATCGCTTTCTCATGCGATTTTATAACCCCGGAGATGAAATCTACTTCTTTGGGTTTTCTAGAGGCGCATATGGTACGTTGAGTGTTGTGTTTCTCCTTTAACAATCTCCGAGTAGTTGAGTGTGGGAGGTGTCCCTCACCGTCCCAATTTTGGTAGAAGAGGTTTTCACATATTTTGTATGCGTGTTGGGCCGACAGCAATTGCTAACATTTGTTCCAAAGTCGCCAGATTTTTAGCTGAGATGCTGGACTACGTCGGATTGCTTTCACACGGAAATGAAGAGATGGTTGTGTTCGCTGTAAGTAATTCTTGGAGTTATCTTGTTCCAATTCTGGCGACTTGAAGAGCAAAAAAGCTTCTTTTTTNGGGCCAAATCTGTGTTTCGGAAAATTTCAGTTGTCTCCAAACTACCCACATCGTGCTCAAAGTGGTAATTACTAACCTCGGATGCTGTAGTGGAAGGCATTTTCGCAATGGCAGGCCCGTAACCACGACGATTCACCCGATGGCCGTGAAAAACGACACGAGATGTATCGATTTATGAAGGGCTTCCGCGAGACTTTCAGTCGCCCCGTTAAACGGATTCGGTTTCTAGGTCTCTTTGACACAGTCAACTCAGTACCACGGTTTGAAGCGGCTTGGATGCAGCGCTCCAAGTTCCCTTACACGGCGAGGAGCAGCGCTAAGGTAAGTCGACTCGGTCAAATACATGGATCTAAAACCTCAACATTACATTAGGTTATTCGACATTGTGTATCGGTCGACGAGCGCCGAGCAAAGTTTCGACAGGATCTCATATACCAGAAGAGACCGGGAGGTCACCACCACCGCAATGTGCTGCATGATCTTCACGAGAAGTATCGCGCACGGCGCACGAGTTTAGCAGCCCCGGCTGATGGTGCTACTCGCGGCCGGCGGGCGACTCTCGCGCCACCCACAGAGCAAGTATTCAGGCCACACTCCCGATCTGCATCTCAGGCTACTAGGAGCACTGCCGATGGCCAGGTCTATGTACCAGACGCTGGGTCGGTAATTTCACATATAGACGGCTATGAATCTGATGATGATGAGCAAGACATCGATGAATTATGGTATGTAATGACACCTTAACCCTATAAAATCAGGTATAACTAACATGATTAGGTTTGCGGTATGTATCGAAATGCCCCCAGTTCTCCGCCGTTTGATTCTTTGATTTATTCCCGTCGATTATTGAGCTAACAGTGTCATAGTAAGTTGATCCTCAACCCTCTGTTAAAAGCGCAGGGCCTAGGTTCTAGACAATGCTAGCATAGAGAAACATCAGTGATCTTCGAATTAACATAAAGTAGGGGTGGTCATGCCGATGTTGGTGGTGGCTGGGAAATTCTTCCGGGTTCCAAATCAGCTAGCCACGTTCCTCTCGTTTACATGATTAGACAAGCCGAGAAAGCAGGCCTAACATTTGACCCTGAGAAGCTAATCGAGATGGGGTTGTCAGAAGCTATTATTTATTCGGATGCTAACACCAATGGGACTCGCCGAAATGCAGATACAGAGGCAAGAGTACCCGGCATCCGCATTGACGTATCGGGTCCGAGCCCTGCGACATCGCCCCGTGATCCTAGCCATGGGCTTAATTGGGGTCACTTCAACGTTAAAGATTTCGGTGAGAATGTACACGAGCGATCACGACCGTTTCACGACATGATGCACAAGGCCCATGTCGCCCGCATCCATGATTCACTCGAGTTTTCATCAGGACTTGGCATGATTCCTGTTCTAAGTTGGAAGTTCATGGAGTACTTACCCTTCAGACGCATGGACCTGCAGCCAGACGGATCGTGGAAACCTATTCGCTGGCCTCTGCCAGCCGGTGAGACCCGTGACATCCCCCACACAGCGCGCATTCATGGCTCGGTCATTCGTCGCATGAAACAGGACCCGTCATACCGCCCCGGGAATCTGATTGTTGGGGGAGGAGGTCGAGGCACGAGGAGGGCTCCCGAAGAGCACGGCATTGGAGAATGGGAATGTGTTGAGGGCCACGGTGACCCTGTCGATGAGGTCTGGATTAAGAAGCCGGTCTCCCCTATTGATGCGTAAAGTCAAGGTGACTGTTAGCCGTAAATTCAAGGACGGACCGCCATGCATATCTAGGATTGGCAGATATGCGTCCCTGGGTAATTCTAGGGGTATGAATACCTCTAAGCGTTCGTTATTCGACTTTAGTCCTCCAATTAAAACTATATTAATAACTGCGACATCCACCATCGCTGTAATACTTACGAGTGCAGTCTATCAAGGCTAAGAAGTATTTAGGGCGCGTAGTTAATAATAAATTGTTGTAGGCTAAGATGTGTATATTGTTTAGAGACGTGAGCTTCTTGCTTTGAAGACGGTGGTTGAGCGCCTATACATGCTGTGAGGGCCACCTCCATCAGTAAATCAATAATCAATGCGTAGATAGCAGTGAATCTATACCCTTATTTATTTCGGCAACCAAGAGACGGCCATGCTGTGCGGGACAGAAAACATCACATCTCCGATGCCATCTCCTGGCCATTACAAGAGGCCGATGAGTCGACAGTCGATTTTTATTATATTTATGTACTCGTTCAAGTATACCTTATAATTGAACATCCCTCCCGATTATATCTAACCCCCTTACATAAAAGTCATTGAGTTAAGCCAATTGATGACTTAGCGCCACAGTTTTGCCTCCAAAGGGAGACCAAGTCACGTGGAGCTAGTGTGGCAAAGGGGGCTTACAGGCAGGTACTTGATTACCTTAGACAGTAGGTAAGCATAGCTTGGAGGAGGCGGCAGCGGCCTATATCCACTTTTCCCCAGTGGGCTTTAGTGCATCTCGTCGCGACTCTTTGATCAATCAGCAAAAGATCCAACCTCCAATCATCCTCAGCCGCCCGAAAAAAGTGATTGCTTCAATCCATCCCGCCTCAACATCACCACAACAGCAGAAAGGGCCTTTGGGCGAGGTCAACGACACGCGCACAATATACTTTCTGCTATTGCAATCGGCCGGCAACCGTAGCTGTCGCAATAGCAGCACTAGCAGCAGGAGGGATAGTGCGAAGTACCGGTTGCGTGCATGCGCGCGCCTGAGTAAGAGTGTGTTTGTTCCATCTCATCATCTCTTCTCTCATTCTGCCTCTTCTTTCCTCCTCTGGAGCTGGTTGGTCTTGGGATGGCCTAGTTTACTGATTCACTGTCATAGCGAGAGCTACGTTCATTCCCTACCCTTCGTGACGATACCGTCGAATCGTCGCCACCGGTTGGATCATCATCATCTTCACTGGTCTCCCTTGCATAACTGCTGGCCACCGACCACTCATCGTCGACCGTCGACCACCTTCCGCCCGACCCGCCGCCCATCGCCTCTATCTTCTTTTCCGCCTTATTCGTTGATTCTTTCGATAACTACGATATCCTAATTTCTCATAATACGCCATGGCGTCATACGATGAGGGCTACGAGTACGAGGAGGAGTACGAAGATGAAAACCACATCACACCCGAGGATTGCTGGAATGTTATCTCTGCTTATTTCGATACTAAAGGCCTCGTCTCCCAACAGATCGACTCCTTCAACGATTTTCAGGCTGGCACCATCCAAGATCTGCTCGATGAATACAGTCACCTCAGCGTCGATCAAAATAACCCGCCATCGTCCGATGGCCGCGACATTGTATGTCGGCGCTACGAGTTGAAGTTTGGAAAGGTCACCTTCTCACGGCCCGTCGTCTCCGAAACCGAAGGCACATCTAGTCCATTGTTGCCTTACGAGTGCAGGGACCGTAACATGACTTATGCGAGTCCCGTCTACGCTAAAGTCGATAGTAAAGTCTCCGTTTGTATCGAAGAGCCCGTCCCCCTTCACGAGATGACCGAAGAGCAACAGAGTGAATATGCTGAGACCGGCAATCACCCTACTCGGCTGGTTTGGGAAGAAGAGGAGAATGTTCTCAAGTACAAGGCCAACGGTGACCCCGTCGAAGCTCCTGACAGCCTCTTCATCGGCAAGCTCCCCGTCATGGTGAAATCCAATGCCTGCCATCTGAGTCGCGAATCCGAAGACGACTTATTTCTATTAAACGAGTGCCCGTACGACCAGGGTGGCTATTTCATCATTAACGGAAGCGAGAAGGTTCTCATTGCTCAAGAACGCTCAGCAGCCAACATTGTTCAAGTCTTCAAGAAGAGCCAGCCTAGTCCTTTCTCTTATACCGCCGAGATTCGAAGTGCCCTTGAGAAAGGTTCACGACTCATCTCATCGTTGATGCTGAAGTTGTATACGAAGGGAGACACCACAAAGGGAGGATATGGTCAGACCATTCACACCACACTGCCCTACGTCAAATCCGATGTACCCATAGCCATCGTCTTCAGAGCCTTGGGTGTCGTAAGCGACGAGGAAATTTTCGATGCGGTTTGTTACGACCGTAACGATAGCCAAATGCTAGAGCTGCTACGGCCCTGTATTGAAGAAGCCTTCTGTATTCAAGACCAAGAGGTTGCTCTGGACTACATCGGAAAGCGCGGAAATCAAAACCAATCGAGCGCAAGAGACCGCCGTGTTCAAGCTGCCAGAGACATTTTACAGAAAGAAATGCTCCCACATATTTCTCAGCAGAAGGGATGTGAGACCCCCAAGGCATTCTTCCTCGGTTACATGGTTCATAAGCTCCTCCAGTGTGCTTTAGGTCGACGCGACACTGACGATCGTGACCATTTCGGCAAGAAACGCCTTGATCTTGCTGGACCTTTGCTCGCCAAGCTCTTCCGTAACATAGTTCGTCGGATGACCCAAGAGGTTCTGTCGCACCTCAAGCGAAGTATCGAGCAGGGCAAACAGTTCAATATCGCGCTAGCCGTCAAGTCAAATATCATCACTAGTGGATTGAAGTACTCTCTCGCTACGGGAAATTGGGGTGACCAGAAAAAGGCCATGAGCTCTACTGCCGGTGTTTCTCAGGTGCTCAATCGATACACGTTTGCGTCTACCTTGTCACATTTGCGAAGAACGAACACCCCGGTAGGCAGAGATGGTAAACTTGCCAAACCACGACAGCTTCACAACAGCCACTGGGGCCTCGTCTGCCCTGCTGAAACCCCCGAGGGTCAGGCTTGTGGCCTAGTCAAAAATCTCTCTCTCATGTGCTCAATCAGTGTCGGCACGTCTACAGAACCTATCATTGACTATATGATTTCACGGAATATGGAGGTCCTGGAGGAGTATGATCATCATAGGTATCCTAATGCCACTAAGATTTTTCTTAATGGTGCGTGGATCGGCGTCCATCAGGATCCTAAGTCTCTCGTGAGGGACGTGCAACAATTGCGCCGAACGAATCAGATTCCGGCAGAAGTATCTCTGATTCGAGACATTCGTGATCGCGAATTCAAGATCTTCTCCGATGCCGGTCGCGTCATGCGGCCGTTGTACGTAGTCGAGCAAGAGGATGATCCTGAAAACGGCATCGAGAAGGGCACACTAGTCTTGACGAAAGACATGGTCAGGAAACTTGAGTACGATCAATCGCTCCCCCCGGGAAGTGAGGACTACTTCGGATGGCAAGGTCTGATTCGTGCTGGTGTGATCGAATATATGGACGCCGAGGAAGAGGAGACCGCAATGATTTGCATGACCCCAGAGGACTTGGAAAGCTTCCGATGTGTTAAATTAGGTTTACCGGATCCTTTCAACAGTGAAGACACTTTCGCCCCAAACAAGCGGCTGAAGACGAGGATAAACCCAACAACTCACATGTACACTCATTGTGAAATTCACCCGAGCATGCTTCTTGGCATTTGCGCCAGTATTATCCCTTTCCCCGATCATAATCAAGTAAGTGGTGTTACCGCAATCCGTCTCACTATAACCACTAACCTCAATCCTAGTCACCCCGAAATACATACCAGTCCGCCATGGGTAAACAAGCCATGGGCTTCTTCCTCACCAACTACTCACGTCGCATGGATACCATGGCGAATATTCTCTACTACCCCCAGAAGCCGCTGGGAACAACGAGATCAATGGAGTTCTTGAAATTCCGAGAATTACCAGCCGGTCAGAATGCTATTGTAGCCATTGCGTGCTATTCTGGTTACAATCAGGAAGATTCCGTCATCATGAACCAGAGCAGCATCGACCGAGGCCTATTCCGAAGTCTATTTTTCCGCTCCTACTCTGATTCAGAGAAGCGAGTTGGCATAAACACTGTAGAACAATTCGAGAAGCCATTCCGTGCTGATACCCTTCGTTTGAAGCAGGGGACATATGATAAACTTGACGACGATGGAATTATTGCACCCGGCATCCGGGTTTCTGGCGAAGATATCATTATAGGAAAAACAGCCCCCATCAGCCCAGACAATGAAGAGATGGGCCAACGCCAAAAGATCCACGTCAAGCGAGACGCCTCCACACCCCTACGAAGTACCGAAAGCGGTATTATCGACTCTGTAGTGCTTACCACCAATGCTGACGGTCTACGTTTTGTGAAAGTTCGAGTTAGGACAACAAAGATTCCACAGATCGGCGACAAGTTTGCCTCTCGTCATGGGCAAAAGGGTACTATCGGAGTGACATTCCGTAATGAGGATATGCCCTTCAGCCGTGAGGGTATCGTCCCCGATATCATTATCAACCCACACGCTATTCCCTCCCGTATGACAATTGCTCATTTAATTGAATGTTTACTCAGCAAAGTCTCAACGCTTAAGGGTATGGAAGGTGACGCCACACCATTCACTGATGTCACGGTAGACTCAGTCTCGGATTTGCTCAGAGAACACGGCTACCAGTCGCGTGGGTTTGAGATCCTGTACCACGGACACACAGGACGCAAACTACGAGCTCAGGTTTTCTTCGGGCCCACATACTATCAGCGACTTCGACATATGGTGGATGACAAGATCCATGCTCGCGCCCGTGGCCCGGTACAGATCATGACCCGGCAGCCTGTTGAGGGTCGTGCTCGTGATGGTGGTCTTCGTTTCGGAGAAATGGAACGTGATTGTATGATTGCCCACGGCGCTGCAGCTTTCCTGAAGGAACGACTATTCGAAGTTTCCGACGCTTTCAGAGTCCATATCTGTGAAATTTGCGGACTCATGACCCCTGTCGCGTAAGTTTTCCGTTGCTCCCTTTTTAGCCGAGTGATGGAGTACTAACCTAGTTATTTAGTCAACTAGGGCAGCAAAACTTTGAATGCCGTCCTTGCAAGAACAAGACGAAGATTGCTCAAATCCATATTCCTTACGCCGCGAAACTCTTATTCCAGGAGCTTCAGGCTATGAATATTGCCTCACGCATGTTTACAGACCGATCCGGTGTGACAATTCGATAGTCCGCCCAGCCAGCGTCATCTCGCGCTAGCTATCTACGTGTCACAGCGAGGAAGTACAGAGTACGGCTACTCCGCTTGTTACTATCGCTGCTAATTTGTCTTCATTGCATTCGGAAGGCGTTTTTATGTGTGCCTTTCAATCAGGGTCTGAGCAGGACAGAGGAAAGCCGACATGGTATATTGTTTCGTGGAACTGTAACCCACGGCTGCGAGGCGTATTGGTCGCAGGTTGAAGAAAACTAAATATAAATATCTGTTCGTGCTCGGTCTAGGAGCCGAGACAGAACGCATGGGGGTGATTACATTGTATAATGAATAAACCAGTGCTTGAATCAGCAACAATGCTTAAGTATTAGCTTGTCTTGGTTTTTCTGATGATGCTCTTTTTTTNATTTNGGCTTGACTTAACATTTGTGCCTCAAGCATTGTCGGATAATATGTACATAGCAATCCGAGGAGACAGCAGTAATCATTTGTGGTAGTTAGATGCATAGTCCGAGAACGAGCAAGACAGGCCGGTCCCAGCCTCGGCAGCACATGTTAGGCGCCCGAAGGAGTGGGCGGAATTCCAGTACAATGATAACCGCAGGGATACGGGCAATCATTGATTAGACATTACAGGCTAATATCGCAAAGATATCAACTTACGTCATTCCTTGCCTCTAGTACCCGGCTTTCTTCCGACAACTCAACCTACTCTAGCGCACTACGTAGCTTATATCGTTAGCAAGAGACACACCTTAATAGGTCTCCCCCAACCATGTAGTTACGGCTCTGCTTACTTACTATACGCTACTATACGGTTTAGACGTTAATGTTAGTATGGGTATACGAGAGCGTAGAGATCCAAAGGCCAATAATTACGAATACGTCTTAGGTAGGTGAGAAGACCTCTATGTATACATAGTTTATGTTGACCGTTTCCCCTATTCATAGATCAACATGACAGTGACTCCTTGGCACCTTATACTTTCGACAAGACTCTCGAATACTCAAATTTTCCGGGGGGGGGCGTGTCTCGTAATGCTGCCTGAAAGTGGTTTCTTGTTGTCGGGGGAGCCTTCGCCATAGCTTAGGGCTCGGTGGGTTCGACTTATTTGAGAATTGATAATCGGGCTTTCCGATATTATCATTCCTGCTGTGATTTCGAAACAAAGAAAACCGATATAGTGGCAAGCTGTGATATATTCGCTCATCTACGGCTGTTAACCGCATCTGCTCTTCTACTTCGGTGCGTCGCTAGAACTTAGCTGATGATCCGACTAGAAGTATTATAACTGTTAACCAGACACTGCGGAAACACTGGTGGAAGCACTAACCTAGCTGGCTACACCATATAAGGCTATGGCCCACCACTTACCATTCCATAACACTTATCAAAAGTATAAGGGGTCAAGGAGTCACTGTCATGTCAGTATACGAATAAGGGCAACGGTCACCAGAATGTGTATATATAGAGGTCTTCCCACCTACCTAGGTAATTAATCAAGCCAACTGAACCACTCATATACCTATGATATAACATCATTTTCATCAATTTAGGGGTTCATTCCTTTGCTTTTTATCGTGCGATCTACCTAAAATAGAAAAGTAAATACGTGATATCACACAGCCTCTACTGTGGTCTAACTGCTCTTGCTAAGCATAATCGATTTTGATATCCATTCCGAGTTGTTGTTGTAACGCTAGCAATAAAAACTGCGCTCGCCGAACCACCAAATTCTAGACCCGGTGTCACTATTGCTCAATCTCCGACCTTTGAAGTAGCTTCCCTTCCAGCATGCTACCTACATGCGTCTTAGAAATGCTCTGGCCATTCCGCCGAACCTTGGACGTGAGTGCTTGAAGAAACTTAACCGGGCTCCGATCAAATTTGGACTCGCCGTTGCCATCACGTACGATATATCCATCCGGCTCAACTATCTCCCCCTTTCCGGGCACATCGGCTGCGAGACCCAAGAATTTACAAGTATCTAGGTAATCTTCGTATTCGCCAAAGTAGAGCTGCCCGGCGAAGATGTTCAACTGGACCAGAAGAGCACGAGGGACTTCTAGTTGCGGTTGCCTAGACGGGATAGTAAAGAAGTCTAGGCGGTCGAATGGCTGGTGGCCTGTATGGCAACGCGGCTTGTAGAGATGCAGTGTTACTTTATCTGATCTCTTTGACTGGGGCCATGGTATTAGCTCCTCTGCTTCATGTGGACTTATAAGCATTAAAACGTCGACAACGTTGCTACCTTGAGTGCAACTCGAGAGAATCCACTGAACAGGACGCTGAAATGAATCGGAGGTATAACCGATAGACGAGGCATTTACTGTTTCAGCGAAGTCTTTTGTGACAAGGAATTTGTCATTGCTAAGTTGTGATGCCTTGAAATATTCAGCTGCGCTCGTGTCGTGCAGCGAGTGAAACGCTCCCATGTAGGCTGGCGAATTCGGCGTCAAACGACCTGTGGCGGTGAATTCGACAATGTGAGGATGTAAAGAATGTTTAGCGGGTGGTGCAGGATCCGGCCGCTGTACTTGACGCTCCCGCTCGACCTCTGGAGATAGTTCGCGCTCCTGCTCCTCCTCCAACACGCTCAAATTGAAGTTCAAATGCTCAAACTCGCTACAGCGCTTTTTGATTTCTTGGAATCTCTGGCTCTCCGTGGGTAACAGGCTGGTGATGGATGTCGCTTCTTCTAGGCGGGGCCTATATCTGGCCTCTATAGATGGTGCATCGTTCTCGACGAACAGCTCGGCCTTCATATTCGACATGCGTGTGACTCCGTCATCCTGGGTGGATCTCCAAAGCTCTTCCTGGCGCAAGAAACGATCGCCTTGTGCAACCCAAAGCGGCATATTTCTTCCGATCTCTGCGAAGGTTTCCGCGATAGCCCAGTGCAGGACATCTTTTACCCCGATGGCAGCGCCTGTCGATTTGGCGGTGAGTGATCGAATCTTGGCACTAATCTCTCCGTCCACGCAAAAGACAACCGACTGCCCCCTTCCTAGCTTTCTTAATCTCATGCATGCTGAGAGAGGTTAGCAGCCGTATCGGGAGGGGATATGTAATATCTCAGTGCTAAACTTACCCTGCACTAATCTATCCTTAGTCAAGTTTGCACCGAGCGTTACCGCAGCTCTGTAATCACTCGGCAATTTGAGATCGATGCCCCGCGTGTGAGCCTCGTCTAAGAATACTAGACAAGCATGAAGCCGAGTCGCGTATGAAGACGTCTGAAGGAGCTCTAAATTCCCTCCACGGTCAACGACAGTCAAATCATCATCGTCGTTTATAAAAACTGCGGCTTGTATCCCCACTTCTGTGACCTTTTGTAACCAGCGTTGTGCGACTTCTTGGTTATTCAGTTCAAGTATCTGAGCGCCGACGTCGAGAATCACTCGTGTCGGCCTTTCAAATTTAACAACCGTGTCGAGAAAGTATTCGGCATTTGTAATGGAAGGCATAGGTCGGCCAGGTAGTAGAATAACCGAGTTCTCCGGTTGTAACAGATACTCGAGGACCAGCGCGTTGGTATGTTTCTGCGACGGAAGGTCAAGAGGATTTATATCTAGCGGTAAGAGTTTGCAAGAGTCTTTAGTGCCACTGAACCCGGTTGTATAGTTGGCTTTCCTTTTCCCAATATCCCACCCAGAAGCAGATAGCTTGAATGGGAATTCCTTTACCTCTTTTGGGAACACGATGTGTCCTAGGAAATAATCTATGACACTTTTCCCATACTTGAGGTGCGGGAAAACATCACTAATGCACTGAGGGCGGTCTTTTAAATTGATCCCTTCTAGCTGGCAGAAGGCGGCTGGCATTGAGGGGCTATCGTTTAGCCAAGCATTATATTCGATGTTTGCTTGGTCTGATTCCATGAGATGCCCTAGTGAGATAAATAAGTCTTCGTCTTCAAGGCCACCGTAGTAATACGATAAGCTTGTGAGAAGGATAACTACGTCGGGGTGACTGAACTCAGAACGGGGCGCTGGATTGTCCTTTGCTCGGTATGGTACTGCTAGTCTAGTCGGTGGTGTACGAGCCATAGCAAGCCCAAAGTTGACTCGCCATCGCTTCTGGCGAAGCGCAAACTCAAGGACTCCTCCGGCCAGAATACCGCGGAGGAGAAGAAGAAGGGGCTTCGTGCTCTCCGTCCAAAACCCTCCGTCACCGACCTCTTCTACAGCACTGATTTCTGCTGGTCCTAGATGACGTTGCGTAATATACTTAAAGACGGCCTCTCTGACATGTTCTTGCTGCCTCGCTATCGGGAAACCATCGATACCTACGTCGCAGATGCGTTTTGCTACTCTCTCGATGAGAAGCTCACCAGCATCTGCCTTTAGGATGCGTAGTCTAGGAAACCCGCCATCATCCCCAGGGTTGATGTCTATAGATTGTGGGAACTCATCTGCAACGCCAGTAGCCAAAGACCGGACTAGGCTAAGCACTTGATGCAAACATATCCAGCGGGCAGGGCTTAATTCAATCGGCCGCTGAGATCCCATAGTGTAGACAAGCTCAAACTTGGGACTGAAGTTTTCGTCGCTTTCGTCGACGATATCCCTAGAGTTATTGTTAAAAAAATCTTGGAGGCGTATGAATAACTCGCCAGTGCCATTTTCATGCCCGTTAAAATAGCATTCAATTCCCATCAGCTGGAAGGAAAGAAGGTGTTCAGGTTGCACCAACAGAACACCACCACTATCTTGACATTCCCTCATCATCTGGTCAATGACCTCAGCGATCGCCGTTGTCGCTTTTAGGGAGCGTGAAAATGGCATATGGTAGACCCTCCTGTTTAAGAGGCCACCAAGCTTTGATATTAGCATCTGCGCCATCTGCTTCGACTGTGGCTTCGCGACGATCACGCGAGCAAGCTGAGAACCGTCGGCTAGTTCTGCGGCTATCATTGGCACGATAACGGAGCTTTTGCCTTCGCCCATGTTTAGCTGCAAAACAGCGTTGCAATGGGATCGCGGACTTATCATCTCGGAAGCTATCTGCCCCTGCACATCACGGATTATAATGTTACTCTCCACCTCGAGAAGCAGCCATTCCGGGTGCTCAAGAGGATCCCAGGTTCGATGCCCGATATTTCCCAACTCCTTGATCAATTCTTCATCGCTTTGTGAAATAGCAGCTCTGACAAGTCTCTCTGCCCTCTGAAGAGCGGATAGAGCGAGACCATAGCGAACAATGCATTTCCTCCAACCTAGACTGAGGTATCTCCAGGCCTGATTGCTCAAATTCTGTAGAAATAGTGTTTGGGAGATTCGCGGGCCATGTCCGACCTCAAGGATTCCTCTATGGGCGGCAGAACCTTCAGTCTCAAGAAGGAGATGCAGTTCATCCATTTCCATCTTACAACTCTCCAAGTGCTCAAGTAAGATTGAAACAGGGTATCTTTCGCGAAGGTTTGGATGAACCGCGCTTTTATGTTCTTGTAAAGATCGCATGCTATCGCGAAGCTCTTCAATATAGGAAGCTTCGTACTGGGACTTTGAAGCCGTCTTTTCTAGGCTATCAAGGAGCCCTAAAAGCCGGGAAGTCCGCTCTGCATAACAGGTAGAGGACGACTCCATTTCGAATGCAGATGATGCCACCGGAAGCGCAGGTGCCGCACCGGCGAAAAGGTCCCAGGTAGATACAAACGCACGACCCCTTGCCGGAGGCGCCAAAGCAATTGGTTTCGGCTGATCTAGTGTGGGAGAGCATTCGCTAAGATGAGATAAATCTGTTTCAAGGCGTTGTAGGTATTCAAAGAGACGGAGGTTGGCGAACCATTCTTGAAACTGCTTTCTTATGATGGGTTTAAATTGGGTTAACCGGACGTAGGCAGACACCTCTTGATCTACATCCTCTAGCGTAGGCAAGGCTCTTATTTGCCATAACCCGAGGAGATGATTTACGAGAGTGCTAATAGCCCTGCTTTGGTTGGAAGAATATTGCTTATTGCGACGCCGGTGATAGCTACTCGTGCTCTCTCCTCGGTATTCTCGCAGCTGCGCTTCAGGTGAGAAATCGATTCCTACAAGATAGGAGTCGATGATTCTTTTTAAGTATTCAGAATTGGCTTTATACCCTTTGGGCGGGTGGCATAATCGGGTAAGTTCAAACTCCACGCCCCTAAGTTCAAGGGTCGTGAAGAGCACCAATACCTGTAAGAGCCTCATGTCCGCTTGTTCGTGGGCGGCCATAGCCGATAACCAGATCATTAAGTTGAACTTGTTCGCCATAGCAGACTCCGTCGACAGAACTTTGTGCAGCATTAGCCACTGAGACAAGTCCAATCCGGAATTAGCCGCGCCGGCACTATATCCCAACTGCGACACATGCAAATCCTGATTAGGGTCAAGGACCTCTTGCACTGTTCGCATGATTTTCCAGAGCTCATCGACCTGTGGAACAGCTGTAAGAAGTGTTGTGCGGTCTTCGTACAACATACTTGATAGCATGAGCGCATTAATTCCACGAACTGATCCTTGATCGCAATGGCGACCACAATAAGTAACGTCGTAAGCGGTGGTATGCTCCTCAGCGCCGAAGCCCGAGATCTGGAACGTAGATGTACGGATACGATCACGATGCATCAAAAACTCGTTCGTGTCGATATGATCACAGATATTTAGCTTCTCACTGTCTAAGCCAGAATAGAAAAGGCTCGTCTGAGAGGCCTGTTCGAATATTGCACCCACGGCTTGATAGAATCCGCCGTGGTGTGACAAGAAGCTAAGATCCGGCACCCACGATACAGTTTGCATCACTTTCTCGTTTTGAGGATAGTATTGCCTCGTGGGAGAAAGTCGTGCAATTAATGTCAGGATGTCGATATTTTGTTGCGACAACCGGTCGAATGATCGGACGGCAGCGGAGTTCAGTATCGATAGTGCCTGCTCTACCCCGGTTCTTTTCGTGAGAGGGTCTGGTAGGCAGTAGGATGTTAGGGCATGCAAATACGACAGGAAGAGCTTGCATTGCAGATTGCCGTTATCTGTTAA
The DNA here is from genome assembly GCA_011057905.1 of Xylaria multiplex. Lineage (NCBI taxonomy): Eukaryota > Fungi > Ascomycota > Sordariomycetes > Xylariales > Xylariaceae > Xylaria > Xylaria multiplex. The sequence goes on along the minus strand of WUBL01000038.1, from coordinate 17,858 downwards.
CCGCCCGAGCACACTATCTATGTATAGTGGATGCACTTTAGTGATGGATGCTTTACAAACCGTAACACGTATGTGACCATTGGCGGATGCCCAAGACACTGGGCCTTCTGGCACAAGTACAAGACGGCAGCGCTCACTCTTCAAAAGCAATTTATTGGCAAATCCACTCAGAGCCCCGAGAGATTGGTCGTCATCAATTGACATACCTATAAATTCTCTTGACCGTAAACTCGACTCGCCCGGGCCAAGGAAAAAACCGAGTCGGAGCGCAGGCATTTCCACCTCGAGTAATGTCTTGCTAGAAGGTTGGAACATCACATGTATATGGGGTTTGTCGGCGAGCGGAGATAGTATATCCGCAATAGCGGTCACTGTTCTGCTTTTCGTGCCGAGGACAGTACTAGTACTACCTTTCCTCTTCAGCGTCCAACCTTGAGGAGATCTAGACAGAACCCACATAGATTCCCTTGAATTCCAGGGTGTCGCTAAGGGCCGGAATTCCACCGTGTCGTTCGTGTGATTGTACCAATGCACAAAATCATTGATGAAATGGTCTGGGAACATCCCTCGAAGCAAACGACTTGGGATCGTCTCGTAGTCAATATTGGAACAGGATGCTTGAACGAGTAGGTCAGAGCTCCCAGAAGAGTTCTCTTTTCTACCGAAACGAACATCATAGCCCTTATACTGACGTTTAGCCGAGAATTGCATAGCAGGGGCAGATGTGGGCATGACTTCGACAGCGATTTGGTCAAAGAGGACACACCACATAGGATGATCTTCATACTCTCGCGGGGGACGACTTAATGGAATTCCGTTGACCAGAAGCTCGCCACTTAGCAGATTATAGTGAACTTGGAATTGGGCTCCGTTGTTGTCTGGCGTTGTCTCCGTGACTAGCCAGTGCTTCGTGTTGCGCGCTACTCGCCACTCACCTCCCGGGCGGTATGCCGACCAGGATTTCCGTACGGCGTCCGAAATACCCGAGTGCGTCTTGGATAGAATTGGGAAGCTGCGATATAGTAATCGACGGAACCTAAGGCTAAGACAGGCGAGCGTGAGCTCAGAAGCCGGATCGTATGTGCGCTTTCCCTCTTGGATAAGGATGGAACATTGGACGAAAATCGAAGCATCATTATCTGATTCTAAGATTTTAGAAAGATTGTGTTCCTCGACATCAAAACACGAGGCACAAATGAGAGCTACGTCGGCGCTTTTCAATTTCAAGTATATGCCATCATCCGGGTTGGCGGCTTTATAGGACTTGTCCCTAAGGAGCTCAACCCAGGCAAACCCCCCCCGCACGTAGAGTGCCAAGGAATTTGAGGCTATCCTGCTTTATTTTCTCTGATGAAGTTAGCGAAACCAGGCGTGCAGTGGCGGCTGCAAACACGCACAGGGCTTGAGCAGATTCCCAATTTTCTTTGACCCTGTCCCAAGCCGTCATCAAGCTCCTGAGAAGACTAAAAGCAAACCTCTCATCGTCTATGATAGCGTGGCTAGCCCGTAGCGGCGTGTCACCAGACGGCCCCGACTGATATAAACACTGCAATACGAATATCGCAGTCTCATCTTTCCTGAAGTCAAGAGAGGGGGCGGCTAGCTGGACTAGGACGTTGTGAAATTGAATGCGGTGACCAAGTGGTAACATCGCCAAATCTCTCGCTTCTTCGACGCTCATGTGGATCGGAGCCTCGGATTGATCCGCAATGGCGACATTCGACCCGGGCCCATTTGGCGAAGTAGCAGGGCGGAACAAGAAATTCTGTAGATCTCTCGACTTCAAAGGGAGGTGGTATGTACACATCTCAAGAACCTTCGTAGTAGGCCGAAAAGGCTCGACGAACTGGTTTACCTTAGAGTCGAAGTATCGATAATTCAAACCGTTATTAACACAAACACTAGTGTCTGTAGCTGTGGAGACCGACTGTTCACGCCGGTGTGTGGCAACTTGAGGTTTTGTCCCCGATAAAAGCCCAATACGGGATGAATAGGATTGATTGCGGCGAAGATGAGGATCATCGGCCAACGTATATTGGGAACTTGGAGTACTTTCTTTCGAGTATCGCATCCCAACAACATCCCACAGAACGTAGAATGTTGCTTGGCGCCACGATTGGAAGAATGAAGGAATACATAGCTCAAAAACAACGGATTTTGCTTTCATATTATCTCGGGGGAGTGGCCACTCATGGATCCTAATCTCAAGATTCGCCGCCTCGTTCGCGTATTTACACTTTTTGCAGCTCGCTTTGTGTTTCAACTCGTAGACTTGATCGACTAAGACATACTCGTCCTCACACTCTAGTCGATTAGAGAGGGTCATGAGATCATCGTACTTCTTTTTTNAGATCAGACAGCTCGCGTAGCTTTTTTTATCTTCTCTATGTGAGCATCCTCTATGATCTCTTGATGTGTTTCTTGTAGCTTTGTAGTGATGTCGAAATATTGTACTGGAAAACACTCCGAGTTATCCAGATAATAGTAGAGACTTGTGGGTTTGAATCGAGCAGAAAAAGAACGGTCGAGTAAATATTGCTCAACTCGGTGTAGTCTCTGCATTTGAGACTTAAATGGCAGAAGGAGATTCTGGAGGACGTCGTATGGGATACCAGGATCATATTCACCAAGCAAGGAACATAGCTTAACGGCGGCATCGTCACAAGCAACCCATAACTCAAATATAGTGAGCAGCATGGACGAAAGAGCCTCTGGGTTCTTCGAGTAGTACGGTAAAGCTAAATTGTGATATGTGGCAATAAGAGAGCTAAGCTCCTCACACGGGGTATATCGGTCGTTCTTGATCCATTCCCGGCAGTAAAGTGCTACCCATGTCTCAAAAGCTTTGAGATTGGCAATTGCATCGCTCTCGCTCTCGTTAGCGAAAGTTGGAGGGAGTCGAGGTAAGACATGAGGTAAGAAAACCATGAGCGTTGAGGGTGGCTCAAAATTGCCCAAAATCTGCTCTTGTCGCCGAACACCCATCCACTTTATATGGTTATCTAATTCTAGAATAGGAACATAACAATCGGTAATGAAGTCGAGGTCGGAAAACTTCGTAACATCTATTGCTGGAGCATCTTGCTTTTGAACTATAGACCACCGTTCGGAAAGCTTGGCATGAGCACTCTTCATGGCGTCCTGAACATGACGAAGGACTCTAACATCGACGGCTGGGCCTATTTTGAGCAGGCGCCTGGCAATTTTAGCGCTCATCGAGTAGAGCGCTTCGCTCGAAAGGGACTGTTGAGTAGCAACCGTGAGGGTATAGCTCAAGATAAACAATATAGCCTCCTTGTAGAGGGTGTCTGGTGTCATCGGCGTTGGCTTACGACTGAAGTTGAGCTGTAGAGCAACACGAACGACTAGCCATGACGGTGAGCGACGCCATGGCAACTTGGAATCATCCCAAAGTACGTCATCGCGCATATTCTTCGCAATGATGGGACACTCAACAGCTTTGCCGATTGATTTAAGAAAACCGATTAACAACTCAGAAATCATCCCCGGGTGGTTGGTGTCACGATCTTCAATCATGGTATTCTTCGCTTTCTCTACCTTTGGCTGCATCGCCTCGACAGGGTGCCTGCTCATATCTGCAAGAGTGTGGGCGATTGCTTCTTGAAATTGAGGTTGCTGAAAGTCGGATTCTTCGAGAACGACACTCGCTCCCGGAAAGGAGCGCCTCAGTCTACCTCTTGTTGTCATCGTCACTTGATTACTAGGCGAGACCTCGAAAACTTCGAAAAAGACGCGGTGGCTATGTCTACTGATAAGGACTCCCGCGTTCTGCTCACGGATATATAGCGGTATAGCAGTATCTGATTTCTATTAGTACACGTTGTATCTAACATTATGATACTTACCCTCGGTGAGATGTGTCAGTAAGCCGAGGACTTCGGTCTCATTTAGGTAGCCGTCCACTGTTGAATATGCCTGTTGCATATTACGCATCGTAGATATGGCTGCATCGGCTTGCCCACGACGCGAAGGTTCGGTACAATCCCTCCACGCGATTAACCCCTCTATCGTAGTCGATAACAGAGACTTCTCGCGTGAGGCATTATAGTCATCATATTGCGGCAGCTTGCTTGGCAGGAAGAGATGATTGAATATGTACAGCAATGTGTCAGAATTCGTAGCCATTTCGAAAGCAAGTAGATCCGGCCGTTATTTTAGGAGGATATATAGCGCGGTAAGTGGAGGAAGAGATTGAACTATTGCTGAAGAATGGCAGGCTAGTCTGCATTTAAGATCGCTCCTCAACCGACGGGTTTAACTAATAGTCATTTCACAGAGTATAGGGAGGAAGCAGAGAAGACAGACGAACGATGCAAATGTATGAGAGCAGTCTCCGTTGGCTGATGCATGAAGTCAGGTGTGCTACACAAGCCTGCTCCCGAATAACGTTACATCATTGTTGTACTTAGGAGCTACATGACTCCGTGTGCATTAGCGGGACTAACCAGGTAACAGCTGAATAAAACCCAGGGAAGGCGGAGCGATTACGACCCGGAATCTTGCAGCTTGTTTAGACTTGAATTAACGAGGGCTACTAGGTGATAAGGCTTGGAATACAGCCTCGGATTACGAAAAGCCTGATGGAGATTCCCTGGCTTCTTCTGAGCCCTCTTATAAAGGCACGGGAAGTCTGGGTCTAAAATCTACATATAGAGGTATCATATCATCAGTCGAGGCCGTTAATTGCCGATTTGCATTACACGTATTAGTTGGTCTTGTAGCCATGTCTTATGCTAACATGCGGGCTGGAATACTGTATGTAGTCCATCTGAGATACCGGTTATAGTCTGTTCTACTACCTACAGGTCTATGTATCTTGAGGCTGTCTCAAAGCCATCGCTGATATGGTTACACTTAGGCCGTCGTCCATCAAGCGGCGTTAGTACCTAAGCTAATGCGATGAACTATTGTTACTGTCAGATGACTTATCTCATACCAATGAGAGCAAACAGGCGTGAGTCATAAAAACCAATCCGGGGCCTAAACCTCCGGAATTATGACGGTATCTAATAGTGAAATTCAAAAAACGCAGTGTTTGTTCTTTTAAATAAGCTGCGAACTACCTAGGTATACAACCATGCCTAGAGACTACATTCTCAGCAACAGCAGTGTTGAAAGCTTAGGATACTCGTTTGCTACATATTACCTCAGCCAAATAGCAAACAAGGGAACCCTGTTAAATCTAACAAAAGCAATGTTTAGCACTTGATTGGCCAGGATCGGGGCTTTTGTCCATAGATTAGTCTACCTGTTAGTCTTTACCTGCGAGTGTATGCTTTCGATTGCAGCTTAGGTCGAAACGTAACTAGACATTATCTTATTTTTATACGTAATATCCATTGGGAAGTAAATAATCAAATGAGAATAAGGTATTGTGAATCGTATTGAGAAGCAACTTCAAGAGCTATTAGATTTTAATCGGTCAACTTAGGATAAAAATAATGCACTGCTGACAGGTGGTTAGCAGACCGACTATACTATACTCTACACTAGACAATAAGGGGGTAATGGTATGTGTACCCCTATTCAAACCTGGTAAATACTCTACCACTAGTCATCCTGATTCTGTATCATCGTGGCAGAATATTCCCTTAATGGTATTTGTGCTCGTTCAGGAAGGACAGTGTATGAAGCATTAACAGCAGCCTTGTTCGAGCCCTCAAAGCGTGGCGATGTTGGTTGCCCTGCCGTAGGTATGACCTGAAGGTCTTGCTTCTGCAACTCCAGGGTGCGTATTAGCGTGTTTGATGATCTGTTGATCATTTGTACTTTGTGACTGATGACTGGGTACGCCCCCAACAGTCCTTCAGCCTATTTATATCTTTGTGTGTACAGTGTGCGCTCTCACCCAGTTATTTTGCGAAGCGTGTCGGAATGCCACCGCAATCTAGCTAAGGGAAAATATGAGGTGTCACTTTTCAATGCAGCCAACATTAATTCGAGTTAGATCATCCCATTCTCCACCTATCTAAGAAATCGTTATTGATTTCTCTCGGTTACGTTTCGTGTAGCCTATTTACTATGAACCAAACTAGCCAATCCTTCCAAGTTAATTCACTCTTGAAGCACGATCTTGCGACCTAGGATAATATGTTCATACCCCACAGGTGTGGGCGTCTAACCCTGACACAAGAGGCTCGTTTGATATTATCTCGTCGTCTTTCTTGGCCACTTTCCTTCGCACATGGTCATATTTATGTCTAAACGTCCCTCATCCAGATAATAGTGACCTGAAGGTACTATTAAGAAAGGCAAAATGGATGCTTTGGGGCATCTTAATGCCAGAAGTCGTCTTATCAATATCATCTGGCCAATATGCATCTGCACAGCGATCTGTTGAGCGATTTCGTGAGCTTGGGTACTCTTCTTGGACATTGCGCCATGGACATGGGTGGCATTTTACTACTGCCCGAAAGAGGCACACCGTTCGTCGTCAACAGCAGTCAAGTAGCACTCCTCATCAAGAAAAGATATACGGAGTACCCGAAAATAACCGCCGATGAGATATGGGACAAACCAAAGGCAGACTTTCTCTCAAAATGTTTCGCTCTCCTTCAGGTTGTCTGGTTTATATTCCAGATTCTGGGGCGAGCTACATTGAAATCCCCACAACTGCGCTCGGGATATTTGCGGGAGCTACTGTCATATGCTCTCTCGGCAATTCTATTCGCTAGCTTCATAAGCCCAATGATATTCGAAAAAGTGTCACTGTGCGTGTCGGCGTATCTCTAGAATAAATAGTGTCGGGAGGCGAAGATGCCGCCGCCACCTTCCGCCAGCATATAGCCCATACGGATGAGGTACCGCCGAAGGACCCATCTTTGCTGAAAGCCTTTGGGTTGTCCTACAGTGTTCGTCGCCAGCCATTAATGCGTTTCTCGAGCGGCACATTTCCGGAACTAAATATTCCTCATGAAGTGGCCTTCTTCTTCCTTGGCAAAGGTTATGCTGTTTTTTCACCTGGCTGCTTGGAATACTCATTTTCCCACACACTTCGAACTCCCCTGGTGGCGAGTCGCAAGTTCGGTCGTCACAGGGGCATCATTGATCCTATAGGCACTTGAGGTATTGCTACTTGCGCCAGATGCACATACCCTTTACATCACTAGAAAGTGTCGTCGCAACAGGCGTCCACGAAAGGGGACGGTGAAACTCCTGCCTTAGATGAAACGAACCCAAATCCCAACAAAGCCAAAAGGCGATACATTAGACTACCCCTTCACCCATGCTATAGAGCAGTCATTAGGGCGGCGCTCGTGCCTCTCTACGTAATAGGTCGGCTAATACTCCTAGTCGAGTCTTTGACGAGTTTGAGAGCCCAACCTGCAATCACGAAATTGCTTTCCCACTGAATCACGAGAGTTCGCACGCTGGGACTGGGGCTGAAAGAGGAAGAAGCAAATATAGATAAAGGGGTAGAATGAATTGTTTCGTACATCTTGAACCCTCAAATCCTCTTTCGCTTTTAGGCTTAGCTTTTCGTCGGACTTGGTATCGGTTTGCTACACAAGTAGGCCTTCCCATATCAATGCCTATTTCTTACCGTTCTCCTCTGCCCTTCCGTATCTTGTTAGAAGAAAATTCTCTGTTCAATTCATTGACGTAATCTTCAAAACTTGAAAACTTCTTAGTATGATTACATGCATTTTTGCTTTGGTAACTAGATGATTATAATGGAACACAACTTCGGTTAACGCCACAGCTTCTAAGAAGAAATTTCAGCGCTATTCCGACGCTGGGAAGACCACTGGCTTCCTTGTCTCCCGAGAAGTACAGCCGCGATATGACCATACAACGTTTTCGCCAATATTTCGCAATCAATTTGAACTCATTTATTGGTGTCTCTGTTAACTTCCTTGTTAGTTAGGCTTATTACATGTTTTTAATATACATATACGTCTGCATTTGTCGAAAGTATAAGGGGTCAAGGAGTCACTGTCATGTTAGTCTACGAATAGGGGCGACGGTCACCAGAATGTGTACATATAGAGGTCTTCCCACCTACCTGTCAGTTAGTTACCACCTCAATTGAACTCAACTGAACCACTCATATACCTACTACTTCAACAGCATTGACATAAGACGATAAATCATTTCGACAATTAACAGGCCCAGAAGAGCTGCATACGTTTATGGAGACTGTCTTACCGGGTTCATATCATCAACTAGCCAATGGTCTCCCCCAAAATGAGGCCCTAGGAAATATAAACGTATTGGCCGCTCTAGGCATCTATAGACTCTCCTAATATTCAATTCTCAATCCGTCAGCGAGACAATTATTCACTGATTACATGAGGGTGGAACACCGATCTCGCACTTATAGATCAACGTGTAAACCTAATCACACATCTCACACACTATTTCATAAATCAACTAAACTCGAGGCTCACGTGTCATAAACAAAAGCGTAGGCTTCTTCCTCGCAGCGAACTCCTGACCAGTATCAAACCGCATCTCCTCAATCTCAACAGCAAGGCCGCATTTCTCATATAGGCGCCTTCCCGCCGGGGTGCCCTCGACAACAGCCTTGATGCCGAGCCGATCCGCGGCTCTGGTCCCCCACTCAACTAGTGCTGTGCCGGCGCCTAGACGCTGGTGGTCTGGGTGGACGGCGAGTAGTTCAAGGACTGTATTCAAGGATACTCAACTAATTGAATTGGTTAATGGTTGTTGTCTTGCACTCACCATAAACCCCTTTCTCCCCTGAATCCTGTACCGCCCGCGTTCGCGGTTTGACATAGTCCCTCCAGAGCCGAGCCATGAATTCGCGATCCCCATCGTCCGGCCATACTCGCTCGACATCCTCGACGTCTTTAAGCTCTGCCGGGGGCGGATCCTTCATATGTGTCCAGACTGCCAGGCCAATGATTAATTCCTCGCCAGCGCTGGTGCTGACAGTAGCTTTCAAGAAAGTAGAGCTCGCGGATGTGTTTTTCCATGTTAATAAGCGCTGGGACCCTTGTACTCGACCGGTTGAGGTGTCGTGATTTGGAAAGTATATGTCTACAAATGGTGCATCGTGGCCGAAGCTCTCCGACAGCACCTGGAAGCATCTTAGTATGTCTTCATCTTCAACCAGGGCAACATGGAAATGGTTCATTGTGTTTAGGCTCGCAATGTCTAGTTGTTAAAGCTGAGTTGAATAAAGCGTTGAAATTAGTGACGTACATGTAAAGGAGGTGGGGTAGAGCTGTCTTGGGATTCTAGGCTCGGCAACTAAGTGGGGAGCGGGGGTTTTTGCACAGTGTCCAAACCGTGCAGCTTTCGGTTCAAGGCAGCATCCAGCTGAGTTTCCCCAAGTCTGGGGCAAGGACCCGGTATTCCCAAGACCTCGAGCCGTCGCGAGACAAATATCCTCGCTTTTAACTTACCGCGGGGAAGTATAGGCCAAGGAAACCGGGATCGTTTTACCTGATCGCTTCCCGGGGAACTGGATGCTGCTCAATTTGGGAAATGCCAAGGAAAGCTTGTTTTAAATCGGTAGACTACCAACTAAGTACCTAACCTAAAATACCTGAGGTCAGGCCAGTTAGTACCTATACCCAAGTAACTCACGATTTCACTTAAAGAATAAGCGGGATTATGATTGGTAACATTATTATAGGCTTCCTCAATTGCTGATAGACACCTGTTCATGAGCGATTCCACTTCCACAATAGCGCCGACCCGGCGTCATTCACGATATCACTCTCCTTGTTCTAAGTATATCCCCCGCAGACAACAGCTCGCCATCATCACAGCTACAAGAGAACAAAACAAGAGGTACTACTCGCAGAATTTCCGGCGCAGTCCGGTACTATACGAAGCAAGTGCGACTCGATATAACCTTGTATGAGAGTCTTCCATTCTAGTTTGACTCAAGTCTCATATTTTTACTACTCTCTCTTATCATATAAACAGAACAGACTACTAGCATGTCAACCCCGCCAAACCACTAGGGAATCCGAGACCGCCACTGCTCAACCTCGAAATGTGAGAGCATCACTTGAAGAAGACATAGCATCTTCCAACCTCTCCTATTAAAACCTGAGTGCTACTGCTCAACTGGATGGCCCTGCTAGCAGAGCTACAATATCCATTCTGATAGGCCAGTATAAGAGCAGCCTAACAGGCCTAATTTATCAACCTCAAATCAAATCTTTTCCACACTTGTTTTCTGCCGCCCCCTGTTGGCAATGCCATCAGTCTCCCAGTGCCACCAAAGGACACGAATGTGGTTGTGCGTTAAGTTCGATGGGCGCTAGAGCCCATCTCCTTGAGACAGACTGGCGAGCTGTTCCGTTTAGACGTAAAACATGGTATCCTTCAGTCTGTCGTGGATCTTGATGTCTTCGTTGAAGGATGCGGCACCCGGGGCTACGCCGCCCGCCGAGGAAGGCGCCGCAGAATTAAGGGGGCTTTCGTACACATGGGAAAGATAACGCCGAGCCCGCTCGCACAAGATATCAGCATAGTATGCCGGTGTACAATAGCTGACTGCTTTGGTTGCGCGACCAAACACGTAACACATGCTTTGCGTTATCATCTGCAGCTCATCCGCCACATTCTTTCCGGGTGTTTTAGCAGATGAAGCGCGGAATATCTCGTCCAGTAAGACAAAATAGTGAGCCGGTCTTGCCGTCCCCTTGATGGCAGCATGGCTTTGCAGGAAGAAATCCCAACTTCGCGCCTCCGTCACACCCCGATCAACTACAGTACCAGCTTGGGGGTTGCCAGAACGATCGGCATCCGATGGATTTGTCACGTAAAACCGTGTATGATGACGCTTTCCTACCACAATGATACTTATTCGCGGTAGGCCCTTCGCCTGATCTGAGGCTGGATAAAGGTCCTTGCACGCAGCGCGCAGCAGCGGCAACTCGTCATCTAATACAATCTTGTACTGACCCTCGGAGACGCCATCACGATATACGACAATGTTCTCTGGGTAGGCCGTGTGTTTTCCCTTTTCGCGCCATAGCTTCAATCGTGACTTGAGCATGTCTTGAAGTTGAGAGACCATTTCTTGTCGGCTCTCAGCCTGGATACTGAGGACGCCAGGCCACTGACTTAGTTTCGAATCGATACTGGCGACCATGGCTGAGACGCTAGGTGCGGCATCCGATGAACCCGGCGATGGGTGTGTCACGTCAATTCCGACGACCATAGTCTTGTCCTCGTTAATTAGCCCAAGGTGTTGTTTTTGAACAAGTTGGTTGTCACCTCCAAGTTTGAGATTGACCTTGAGAGCCTCATTATGCAAGTATTGGTCTTGGCCGTTGAGTTTTGCAATCTTCGAGCCAACGCTGCATATAGTATGAATACCATACTTGACATCAGCAAGTTGTTTGAGGCGATTGTATAGCGGTATTGGGGTTGAAGGCAAAATTACGATAAGTAACTGAAGAGACGCTGCCCTTTTAACCCAGGTCTCAAGCTCAGGATCATCCGTATCTTGCAGTGGAGCCCTTATTGCAGGTTTTGGGTCGCTGGCGTTGATACCCGTCGATCGAAGAATTCCGGCGAAATTCTTCATGAGCGCAGCAAGCTCATCAGATGTAAACTTTTTAGCGTTTGGATACAGATCAGTTGGCATATCAATATACAAGCAAGACCAGCTGCTCAATGCTCTGCAAGAAGAGAACTTAAGTGAGGCAGATCCACGGGGTACCATGTTCCAACTACCACTTGCTACGCGGGCTTGCTGGTTCTGTCCGTAGGAAACGCTGGGTTCAATAAGTACGCGGCCTTGGACCGTAATGAGGTCGGGTGATATGGTAACCCCAAACCTATTCTTAAAGGTTACGTTAGCCGACCCATAAGACATAAGACACCGGTGCTTTGTAGAATATGCTTACTAGCTGGGGGAATTTATTCCCCGATAAGCCGGCGGTCTCAAGCCCTTTTGAGACAATGGACTTAACATTATCTGCAGGACCTCGGACAGCGAACCCTATCATTTTCTGGGTTTGAAAAGAGCTGAGATGCTGCTTTGCAGGCTGCCCGGGCAACACAATGCAAACCTGTGCGGGAAGGTAAGACGGATTCTCCCGGGTGCCAACGTTAACAACAGGGAGGTTCGGGTCACGAATGTGTATGTTATACGCTTGATCAGTGTGTTAGTATCTTTGTTTTTGGCGTGCTAAACTGGAGGAGAGTGCTTACTATTCTTGAAGTATTCGTAAACGGAAATATATCGACCCCCAGAAGACACAGGCTTCCCACCCTTCTTCTTAGGGGCTGATGAGGACTTGCCTCCACGGTCCTCTAACCAGAACTCCACATCCTTAGAGCCGGCCCCGCGTTCCCGTACACGAGGAGGGTGTTCCAATCCCTTACCATTCTTATTGGTACCATCGTCTCGGGTGGCAAGATTAAAGATGGTCTTAGCCCGTATGATAATCTGACCACTTTGATTCTTCCTCTCTTTGAGGTGAGTTGATCTAACTCTCAGTCTTTTTAGAAAAGACGCGAGTCTCAAGCGGTCGTTGTTGTTCCTTTGAAAGAACTTGTAAATTAAGTCGTCAAGTGTCACCTCGTCGTAAAAGACGGAATGGCACACGTTGACGTTGAGCAGTATACGGCCGGTGGCTGGGCGGACACTTGTGAAGAAGCCACGTATGGCCTTGAGTCCCGCATCGAGGTCACAGGCCTCACCATTGACAAGGGAAAAGCTCTTAGATGTACCAAGGGTTGCAATCTGGTCGGATGACTTGGCGTAGTGATTGATTAAGATATTCAACGCTTGGACGGCTGGTGCTTTTTGTCCGTATTGAGAGTTTAAAGCTGATGACGCGAGGTAGCTGATCAGGTCAGCTACAGGAAGGACTTCGGTCAGCTTTAGGGTAACGGTGTATTCCTGGGCGCGCTCGAGGGGCTCATCTTCTCCCTCAGCACGGTAAGACACGGAGACTTTCTGATCGTTGATTTTCAGCCGTGAAACGAGGTTGGACCGGAAATCGGTCACTATGTCTTGACGGAACTCGTTTAGATGTGATTGCAATAACAATCGAATGATTTGAGCAAGCTTCTTGCCCGCTGCTGTGGGCGAAACAGACACGTCGTACTTATACAACACAAGCTTTGAAGATGGTTGCAGGGTGCAGTAATTAGCCCAAAGCACAAAGGGTTTCCCCTTCACACCATAGCTTGGACGCGGGGGCAGGGTCTCGTGAAGGCTCAGACCCGCCAGACCGGCAGGCTTGCTACCCAGGAGCGAATCCTCGATTCGGATGACGTTCGGATCGGGGGCAGGAGCGGGTACTCCCCCAGGGAGACTGTGGCAATCAAAGTTTAGCGTGAATCTAGGGAAGTCTGAAGAGATGACGGGAGACGATGGGGCACTAACGAGTAGACTTGAAAATTGGTGGAGCCTGGAAACGAGCCTCCGCCGCCTCCGCCGCTGCCTCTACCTCTGCCGCCGCCTCCTCCTCCTCTTCCTCCTCCTCTTTTACCGCCGCCTTGTGATGGTCCACGCCAAGTAGCCATAGTTTTCAGCCATAAACTTCCTAGGTGGGGAAGTAGTTGAAGTTTGTTGAGTGAAGGTTCAATGAGGTTCAAAGTTTAAGCAAGGGAGAAAGCATTAAAGCTGTTGCTGGGAAGGATTAGGCAGACGAGTAGTTGTATTGATAGTGGGGAAGAATAACTACAAGTAGGTGGTACCTACCTAAGGTGAGGTACGTTGGGTAGTGCCCAGGGCAGGGGTGGAGACAGGCTTTAGGGCTGGTGGGTTGCACTGGGTAGGTAGAGTGGGGCAGGCGGTGAGAGCCTAATGCTTTGGGTTAGGTACCTACACTACATATGCAGCTCACCGGGACCTGGACTCTGTAACCAAGGTACCTCGTGGTAGTAGCACTCTAGCCACCAATATGTGTACCTATGTGCGTACATGTACCTACGATAGGTAGGTACACTACTTGGAAACACAAGATCCCATATGACAAAGAGGCCAGGTCAATATGTAAGTACGGGTACCTAGGTACCTAGATACTAATAATGAACCCCTCACGCATTCAAGAGTACAGACATATGTATGGTACTTGCACCACGCGCTGCCGATTTCAATGACCAGTCATGTACCTTACATGGAGGGCATTACTTTATCTAGCCCTCATTCCTATCTGAAGAAGTACATATGTATGCCTAACACGGAAACTTACATTTGAAGTACTCTATTAGCAGTGTACACGTGTATAACCCTTTTTGTCAAAACCTAGAAGCACATCCCCGGGCAGTCTAGGGCTTATTACAGTTACGGCTGCCGTTCCCATGTATCTAAATACTTAGTATCTAAGTGATATCCATCTTAGCAACAACTTCTATTCCCTTTCATTTGTAAGTGCCTGTTGCGTCTCTTCAAAGGACACCTACATGAGGTGGCGCCAATAGTCTAAGTCCTCATGTTTTCAATATAGTACAATTCAGCTATTTCAGCCCCTGTTTTAAACCAAGAGACATGGCCCGCAATAGGTGAGGAGTCACGCCCTCGTCAGACCTTGAAGCCCGATCAAGTTTGGTGCATATGTTACACACCTACTACCACGATAGGGCCGCTACATAGCATGTTCTATTGGTTACAGATGCTGTTTGTCTCATCCGTTGGAGGATATTTGTGATGCTTGAGTAGTTCTGTTTGAAGGCTGATGCGTTGGCGAGTTCTCAATGCAGCTTACGCCATACTGGGGTTGTAATATTGAATGTTTTTAAGCTATATCTGATGATGTGATAACCTATCCCTGTAACACCCTATCCCTGCACGTGAGTCACACATATGAATCAGTCATGTTCCCGCGTCAGCAATGCCGCAAAACAAGTTCTAGGTAACAATGCATTAGCATTGCTACCTAGCTACCTAGGTGTACTCTGTTGAATACAGTCTATTATGTAGTTAATTCTTCTAAAATATTAATTCTTGATGAGTCACTCTCTGATGGGGGCGATCAAAACGGCCTTGGTAGCATCGCGACCGACCTGGCTTAATAATTCCCAAACTAGTCAAGACAAACGATGCACTCTCTATTGGACCCCAGAAGAAGCTGTGAAGTCGTTTAAGTGATAGAAATATGCGCCCGTACCACGGTGATAATCGGGCGTAACTTATCTACTAAAGCCTGCCATTTTGTGTCTCAGTTGATAAATTACTAGGTCGACAGGCAGTGTAGAAACCTTTGAGCTGCTACATGAAAAAAGACAAATTGCCATACTTAGCAGCTGCATTAGTTAGGGATCAAATCAGCAATAGCAGGCAGGACATTGCGATACCTGAAAACACATGTAATTCGTCAGTAGAGTCTCTTATAATAAGTCTTTATTATTACTCTCCATTTTATCTCGCGAAATATCACCAAAGTCAGCTCTCGGTGGGCACAGAAATGAACCCAGAATGAGGGGTAAAGGCCTCGACACAGATCATGATAAATAGGTATGCACATAATCTAAAGGTGCACTTTTATAACAAGGGCTACTAGATATGCATTAGAGATTTGACCAATAATCTCCCAAGGTGCGAAAGGGCCTTTGAAGACATGAATAGCCTCCGGAAATGCCATAGGATTGTTAGATCCGTGCACAAGCCGCCAACGTATTCTGAAGCCGCGTGCTCTTTTCAACTAGGTTTATCTAGGGCCTAAACGGCTATATAGAAAGGTCCAAAACCTCAATTGGTTTCTGCGTATTACACACCAAGACTCGCCGAGGCTAGTCTCACGCGTGCTGTCGTGCGTTTGATAACTTTAGCTGCCTATTATACAGATGCTTTGCCAGTGTGTCATGTGTAGTGTGGTAGGTGGTAGGAATTCAGGAAGACGAATCCTAGGGCTTGTATTGATCGGAAGAATTATGGTGTTTCTCACGAG
Source organism: Xylaria multiplex (assembly GCA_011057905.1). Classification (NCBI taxonomy): domain Eukaryota; kingdom Fungi; phylum Ascomycota; class Sordariomycetes; order Xylariales; family Xylariaceae; genus Xylaria; species Xylaria multiplex. The sequence goes on along the minus strand of WUBL01000038.1, from coordinate 2,004 downwards.
GGGTTATTCGTATATGCAGGCTAACACTGGCCATCCAGATAGAAGGTGAATTGATAAGTGATTTCGAAGAAGCTTCAAAGCTATCATCCACATGTCTAATACATGCATATCACGTATATGCTCCTTATCTAGATACTCGCTACGAACGCACAGTTACATCTATGCAAGCTACACTACATCCCGCCTGGCGGCAACAGAGATGTGAATGATAGGAGCCTTGTATAGTCCGTCACTACCTATGAATGGTAGCTATCGATAGCATTGAAGTGAGGATGATTATTCCCCTGTTGAGGGGCCGCGTCGGCTACCGCCCCAGCACATCCGTAGCCCCGACGTTCGCCCCATTAGCTAATAGCATATCGGCCATTTCAGGATGGCAGTAAGCCCTGATGTGGTGTGTGTATGATGTTGCAATAAACCTTTACCCGGTTTCCCATAAAATAAATAGTTTCCTAATTGTTCTCTGGCGGAAGCCATACCATAACATAGTCCACGAATACTAGATATGTAATTTTATAAACGGCCTAGCAAAGGTATAGTCTCCTAAATCTCTAATAACCATCCATCGTGCTATAGAGGTGTAAGGGTAAAGAACCTGCTTCCTGGTAGCAGTATAATGCATACCAGCCCCCAGTATAAGCAGAGGATTGCTATTAACCTCATCTTGGATACTTAACACAAAATCCCCTCTAGAAACCCATATTATAACCCCTGGTTTTGAACAAAGTTGCTGTACTAAATCCTCGTAGGATAAACTAAGGCAAGCACTCCTACCATAGGACGTTACTTGGGGTTGGTTATTTTTATGTTAAAAACCGGTTGTTGGAAAGCATAAAATATTTAAAATATTTATGTTATTTAGAAGGTCTTTACACATAGAATGGCGTAACACTCCTACATGCTACAATTCAAATTCTTCAATCATATTACCGCATGGGGCGCGCTCCTGCCCATTATTGTCAAGTTTTGTCAGGACTGCTAGTATGGGGGTATGATATGACATTTATTGATGCACGAAGTCGTTGGAAACCCCGTAACTAACTATTTACTATATACAAGAACACCTATGTTTTATGCCATGGAGTTGTGACAAGTTTAAACAGTTCCCAAAGGGTACTCTATGTTAAAGTCAATTAGGCGTAGCTCACACATCAATATGTACGCAAGTAATGCATTATTAGAACCGATCCTGCTATAGTTCTTTTTATAGCGAAAATGCGATTCCCACAGCACACATCATAAGATGGGGCCTAAGAAAGTATCTTACATTCATTAGTGAATGTCAGGAGCCAGGATAGCTGTCACATGGAGGAACACCAGGATCGCTGGAATCATATGATGTCTCGGTGTTGGAATTCAGCCTCACCTCGTTCCGGAAATTACTCACCTAGCTACTCACCTAGATCCGACATCCCTTACATCGGACCGAGACATAGCTGAAGGATAGGCATGGCAGGTCGGCAACTATCGTCGCCGACTGCCGACTCCCTTGTGTATATATAGACCAGGAATTCCAGGGCCATTCCGGAAGGATTCCGAATGGTCATAGGAATCTCTGGACCCTAGTAGAATTATCGTAATTCGAGTACACATTCCAAGCCCTCTTATGAGCCCTTGTTACAATAGCTACCACGGAATATAGGTATTGTCACACGGAAGACTCCTAGTCTCCACCCCTTCAACCAATCAGAAGGCCTTACAGGCCTTGGCGCAGACCTCAGAGTCTATTGGTTGACTGAGGAAGTCACGAGAGCATATCTCCTGCAAGTAGGACCAACAGTTAAGACATTTAGGCAACTGCCAACAAGAAGGAAGGCAGCATGGCTGCCTAACGAGAGGGAATATTCATGTATAAATAGGCACTTTCCTAGACTTCTCGAGGAAGGAACTCTCCTTCATGGACACCTCAGAAGCCATAGTAGATTATTATGAATATGAACCCCAGTTCCAAGCATAATTATCCTTGTCACAGGTATTCAGTCCATAGACGCGCTAGGGACCAGT